>ML301692.1:0-59308 GCA_005239505.1 Nicotiana paniculata
ATGCATCTTCTGTCTTGTACTTCTTCTCAAGTGCGTCCCATAATTCTTTCGAAGTATTTATCATACTGTACACATTGTACGAGTCATCCTCTAAAGCACTTAAAATATAGCCTTTGCAAAGAAATCTGCCTGCTTCCACGCCTCAATAATCATGAACTTTTTATTGTCCGGCATGTCCGCAGCAGGTACTGGAGGCTCTTCACTAGTGAATTTATGCATACCAAGTGTGGTAAGCCAGAAGAACACCCTTTGCTGCCATCCTTTGAATTTGGCTCCAGAAAATTTCCCCGGTTTTTCTGCCGGTGGAACAGCCGTCCGGCTCGACGAGGCTATCGTCGTTGCCACAACAGTAGCAGAAGAATTTCCGTTATCAATTGCCATTTCTCATTGTCAACAACAGAAGAGTTCAATCAATGGCCAATCCAGAATAGTAAGCAATACTGTAATCAACAATAAACAATATGTATAATAAATAAAAACCGAAGTTTTTATATACTGTTTCACAAAAAACGATGAAATTTTTATGTTCTTCAAATCGTTTTCTGAATTTCAAAACTCTGATGAAGCTTTTATATCTTCAAATCAGAATAATAAAATTCAGAAAGAGTAGAAAACCCACAGGTTTTAATCTCCACAAACAGAATACAGAAAATAAAATATAATTTCCTTAAGATTGTTAGTAATCTGTATACTGTAAAATAAAATATTTTTGAAAAATACAGAAACAGTAAGAAACCTCACTAGCGCGGGTTCTAGCGTGACCGCGCTAGTGGAATATACCAGGGACAGTGAGAAACCTGACTAGCGCGACCACTAGCGCGGGCACGCTAGTCCAGGCGTCCTTAGTTGTTTTTTCTATGGAAAAATAATATAAGAATAAATCGAGCCCACTGAATACACAATGTGTCCTTAAGGAAATTATTCCCCTCAAGTACCCGAGGTGTTGGAATATATCCTCCCAGGATAGAACGATTTAACTCACCGGAGTGTTGGTATCAAAAACGCTGGTGATCAACGACCCACTCGAAAGCTGTAAAACACACTGGAATATTTGTGCAGAAGAAGAAGAAGAAGATCAGAAAATTTAGTAAGTAAAAATTATGGGATTCAAGGTATATTTATAGCCAATTTAGTACTGTTTCTGAAAAGGTTTTGCAACCTTTCAGAACGGCCATAGCTGTTGGAACAGGTGTGAATCTTTTCAGAACAGCCATAGTTGTTTTGAACAGGTATGAATATTGCGGGAAATTTAAAAACAGATTTAAAATAATCCGGGAAAGAAAATAGGTTGGACCGAACCGGATCGCGGGTCATTTCGGATTCGAAATTCATTAAATAATTTGAAAAGAATTCTGTCCAAAAAGATTAATCAATCAATCAATCTTTCACCGAAGCCGAAGCCGAAGCCGAAGCCGAAGCCGAAGCCGAAGCCGAAGCCGAGCGAACGACAACGACGGCGCGAGGCTTGCCTTCTTCTCAACTCTTTAAGAGCTAGAAGAAGAGCTTCTCTATATATACACATAAATTTTCTATCCTTCTTCCAATGAGGGACAAAGTACACTAATTCTAAATTTCACTTCCCTCCATTTCTTTTTCCACCATTTTCCATTCACTCTCTATAAGCTACACCAAGCTTAAAATTAAGCTAAACTAAACTTAAAATTAAGCTACACTAAACTTAAAGACCAACAAGTTTTACACCAAAAAATATAGGACTTGACCAAATTAGTAACTATTGTAGTACCATCGATTTTAAATCATGCCCCTTCCACCTTGTCACAAAACGAAAAGACAAATTATATGGAAAAAAATGGAACAAAGTGTTTTCACGATTTGGTTTGATCGATTTTTATCTAAAAAGAAACCAAATAAACAGGTCGATTTATTAGATAGCGAAACAAAGTCGGTCATATTTCAATATTTGTCGTTTTTTTCATTTAAAATATAAATTCAATTCATTCAATCTGCAAAAGTCAAAGGTCATATTTCGCTATATATATTCAGTAGGAATCAAACAAATTGATGAACCTATTATCTATTGAAACATCTATGTAAATATCATCATGATACATAACAATTCGATTTCCTAAATCAAACACAACCTTACCCAACCTTACCTACATAATTCAAACTTACTTTTAACTTTGAAGATTAAAAGAAAAATTGAATTATTCCTAACTAATTAAATTCAGTATAAGAAAAACTGACTGAGCATTTTGAATATGTGTATATAAAAATCCCTCTGAGTGGCGGATTATATTTGAACATCAACCTTGATTTTGTTCATACTCGAAATAGCAGAAATGGTTTTGAAATCTGCTTCTAAAATAAGTTGTCATTAATTTTAAATCTTGAAACCTGGTTATACCTTTTACATGGACAAAACGAAATGACCAATATTTATATGACAAAAATGGCAAGAAAAGCATGTGGTGCAGAAGTATCGTGACCAAAGTTTTGTAGTCTTTCATGAAAGTTCCCATCAAAAGATTGGCTTCAGCACAAAAGAAAAGAGACATACACAAAAACCTAATAAGAAAAGAACAAATTTAAATGGATATATATACCAAAATATATCGACAAAAACACTACGCACTCAACCTAAAGTTCTAGTTATTGCCGTTTTGACAAGTTTCTTTTCTTTTTTGGTAGAAATGACATCAGATAGCCTACTATTTAGGAATTAGTTTATTTAGAAATTAGCTCATGTATCCTGAACTTTAGGTTTTTAGTTCAATTTTACGAGATATAAATGTCATGGAATTAAGATTTTAGTTCAACTTTTCAGGATAAAATTATTGGGATCGAAATAATATGGCACCTACGGAAACCAACAAAGACAACTTTGATGATGATAAATCAGGCATAAACAAACATATCAAAATAGACTATCATTTAAAAGTGATTTGGTCAGTTTACCTACATCAATTTACTAAAAAGAAACTTATATAGAGAATAAATTCTCTGTTAGGAAAATAACCCCACATAAATAATATTCACGGTATACGATTGTAATAAATGCGGATTACTAAGATACATTAACCAACGGTAATAAAAGAAACAAGGACACATAGATTTTTACATGAAAAAGGAAAAAATCACAACCCGAGAGGAACAACTGATTTCACTATAGCAAAGATTTTACAATAATGGTACCTAGTAACACCCTCCAATGCCACTACACAATCAAAAGAAATAAACTTCTTTTGTATTTTCTACCTCACTACAAATACCGTTCAAACTCTCTATATTTTTTCTTGCGGAGTATTTTGCTTCTACTCCGTAAATCATTCTTTTTCTCTCTGTTTTGTGTGTCTTTCAACTGAGAGCAGGGCACCTATTTATAGTTCCTATAATTGCTTCATTTATATCATCAGCGATGTCATGTTAATGGCAAAAGTCAAATATTACATTGTGAAACCAAGGAATGATCTGCTGTAAAAACTTCCTTACTATTCATTTAGTTGGCTTGACATTTCAAAGCCAAAGGAATTTGTCTTCCTTTCACATGTGATGGGCCCATCATTCTCCTCCTAAACAAAACTCTCTAAAAAATTACATTTTGGATATTGTTGTTCTTGTTGTGAAAAACAGGGATCATCAATTTATAGATGTTCAATACTTTTCCTCCAAGTATCTTGGATCTATAATACAAGGTTACGGGTAGATGGATGAAGATGTCACACATCGTATCGGAGCAGGATGGATGAAGTGGAGGCTCGCTTCCGGTGTTTTATGTGATAAGAATGTGTCGATAAAACTTAAAGGTAAGTTCTACAAGGTTGTAGTTAGACCGACTATGTTGTATGGAGAAGAATGTTGGCCGGTCAAGAACTTACATACCCAGAGGCTAAAAGTAGCTTAGATGAGGACGTTGAGATGGATGTATGAGCATACCCTATTAGATAAGATTAGGAATGAAGTTATTCGGAAAAAGATGTGAGTGGCCCCTGTGGAGGATAAGATGCGGGAGCCGAGGTTGAGATGGTTCGGGTATGTTAAGAGGAGAAGTATAGAAGCCCAGTTAGAAGGTGCAAGCGGTTAGCCTCGGTGGGTAGCAGGAGGGGTAGAGGTAGGACTAAGAAGTCTCGGGGAGAGGTTATTAGGCGGGACATGGCGCAACTGGAGCTGACGGAGGACATGACCCTAGACAGGAGGGTGTGGAGGTCAAAGATTAGGGTAGAAGGTTCATAGATAGTCGAGTGTTTCACTTTGTCTTGCTCAGTTCGCTAGCATTAGAGTTAGTATGATATCTTTTATCCATAGATGACTATTACTACCTAGCGTTGGACTATATTTTTGGATTCAAACTTATTTCATCTTGTTGTTATTGCTACTTGTTGCAATTACCTTTTCTTTTTCAGTCGTTCTCTAGCTGAAGGTCTATCGGAAACAGTCTATCTTCCCTTCTAGGGGTAAAGGTAAGGCTGCGTACATCTTACCCTCCCCAGACCCCACTTCTGGAAAAGTACTGAGTTTGTTGTTGTGTTTGTTGAATACTTTTCCTCCAAAAAAAGGATAAGACATATGAAAGGGAATTATTCCTTTTAGGAGTCTTTTTTCCTTCCTTCAAGAAAGAGAGTCCTAATAAATTAAAAAATTCAGGGCAAAACTCCAACAGAGCAAAACTCTAACAGGGCAAAACTTTATCCTTTTTCATTACATAATCTTCATCATTGTTTCTTTCCATGGTTGAAAATATTTATAGGTTAAATTAGAGCCATGTGCGTTAAAAGTGAGCAAGAGTTAAAAATATTGAAGCCCATAAGCATGATTTAAAATTGATGATTTGCTTTTAAAGATGCTGCAACAAGAATGTTGAAAATATGGTCGAAAATTTTATCCAAATATTTTTTTGACAAAAGAAATTCATTGTCGTCAAATTGACGCTGCTTGATTTGAACTCGCCTTGAACCTATCTTCAACCTCATTTAACCATTTCCTATGATACCACTTGTTGGGATCAAAATAACATGGTGTATGCAGAAGCTAATAAAGACAACTTTGATGATGATAATTAAGCATAAACACATATATCAAAAGAAACTATCTTTTAAAGTGGTTTGGTCAAGTTACCTACATTAATTTACTACGAAAAAACTTATAGAGAGAATAAATTTTCCCCTTAAACAAACTCTCTGAAAAAACTACATTGTGGATATTGTTGTGAGAAACATAGATCATGAATTTATAGATGTTCAAGATTTTTCCTCCAAAAAAAAAAAAGATAAGGCATATGAAGGAGAGTTATCCCTTTCAGGAGTCTTTTTTCCTTCAAGAAAGAGAGTCGTAATAAATTAAAAATTCACTGCAAAACCCTATCTTCCCTTGGCTTGAAATTTTTTGACAAAGCTTTATCCTTCTTCGCCACATAATTTTCATAATTGTTGCTTTCCATGGTTGAATATAGTTATGGATTAAATTTGAGCCATGTGCATTAAAAGTGAGCAAGGGTTAAGAATGTTAAAACCCATACGTATGGTTTAAAATTGATGTGCTTTTAAAGATGTAGCAGCAAGAATGTTGAAATATAGTTAAATTTTTTATCTTCACATGCAGTACCCCGGACATTTGTTTTTGACAAAAAAACTTCATTGTCGTCAAATTGGGATTGCTTGATTTGCACTCCCTCTGAACTTGTCTTCAACCTCATTTAACATGGTGCACGCGAAAGCCAACGAAGACAACTTTGATGACGATAATCAGGCATATACAAACATATCAAAATAAACTATTGTTTAAAAGAGATTTGGTTGACCTACATCAATCTACTAAAGAAATTATAGAGAGAATACATTCTTCCTCTAAAAAAATAAAATATTGTGGATATTTTTGTTCTTGTTGCGAAAAACAGAGATCATCAATCTATAGATATTCAAGAATTTTCCTTCAATAAAATGATAAGGCATATGTAGGAGATTTATTCATTTTAGGAGTTCCTTTCCCTTCCTTCAAGAAAGAGAGTCATAACAGTTTAAAAATTCAGGGCAAAACCCTAACAAAATAAGTAATTGGTAATCCCTAAATAGCAACCCTAAGAATGATTATTTGTGCACTTCCCCCAGTTTTTTCCATTTTGTTGGAGTTTACGGGGCGGATCAGGGAGATATCTGCAACTAACGATTTGGTTTATCGGCTATCCACTTGTAAATGTACTAACTAGCTAGCCATCCTTATCAGACAGATTGATATTGGATTATCGATTATCGGGCGATTTATCGACTAAATCAAATAGAATATGAAAGTTACATAAGTAAGAAAGAGAGTAAACAACACATAGAAGATCCCATTACAATCACACTCCATTAGGCTAATGAAACTCTCGTTATTAATGACAATTTCTTCTTCTTTAATTCTTTTACAATAAACAAACTATTACAAACTGGGGATCCTTCATTAGTAATAGAAGTCCAGTTAATATAAATTCTAGGTATAATTTTGCTTCAGTTACCAAGTTAAATAATTCATTTGAGCAGAAAAATATCAAGAACTATCCAGATCTGCTTAACCCTATCCCAAAAACGAGTTATGATGACGTTGAAGCTTAGGCTGCTAAAACGTTGCTTCAATGTAAGTCTTAATGGTGTCATTATTTCCTAAGGATTGTTGAGAGAAATAGAGAATGTTGGTGAGTGTTGCTAATATTTAGGGAAATAAAAAATTAGGGTTTCAAATAGTGGAAGAGATATATTATATACATAGGGGTAAAAATATAAATATAATAATTCTTAACGGATAAGTAGGTGCATATTCAAATTTAATTCATATTTTCTAATTGGTGATAACAAATTACTCCCTCTGTTTTAATTTTGATGTAGTTTTACTTGACATAGAGCTTAAGGGAAAAAAACTTTTAGAACTTGTGATATTAAACTTAAGGGATAAAAGCTACGTGGGACCATGACATTTGTATGGTCATAAAAGTTTGTCATTAACGATAAAATGAAAAATATAAAGTTAAATTATTTTTAATTATAGAAATGTGTTATTCTTTTTGTGTGTCGTCTGCATTGAAACGAAGGGAGTAATGACGATTTGGATATCATTATAATACCTAATACCAATTAACCTTAAAATAATGCACATAGGAATGTCATATGAACAAAAGTCTTTTGTCATAAGACATTCTAATATAGGATATGTAGATACAGCCAATTTAGCATATGTAAAACAACTGATAAATATATACAAGATCACCCTCCACATCAACCCTGCAGTCTGCATAGTTAGAGCCAGATTAGTTGTTAAGCTATGCTCTTTCTAAGAGAAATACATGATCATAAACTAGTCTTATCCAAGACATTCAACATGCCAAGATCAAAGAAACTTAAGGTAGTATAAACTATTCTGAGCCAAGAAACAAACAAGTGACAGGTTTTAAGAGAATTGTAAAGTGACCAAACAAGATAGAGCTAGACCCCTTGGCCTTGAGAATTAGCGAAAAAACAAGTCTATTTTGTGATTATGAAAGAATCCTACTGAATTCGAGAAGCTCCCCCTTTCTCTGTAGACTGCCTACGGCTTCTCCCAATTCTTCTGTTCTTTTTCTAATTTCATCGCATTATTTTGATGCCATTAACTTCCTAACAACATTCTCAATGGTGGATGAATTCACCAACTCCTCGCGTTTATCCCAATCCCTAAAAAAGTATGCCTATTTTAAGTATTTTTGTCACCAAAAACCCATTTTCTGGTTGGTCAGAGTGCATAGGTGTCACAACTCAATTTCCCCTCCGTTGGGTAGCGTGACGACACCTAGTCTTAAGGACTAGGTGAGCCTATTATTAGTAAACATAAATCATAATATAAGAATCATTTAAGTGCTTTTTGAAATATATCTCTACACATTACACATCTTCCCAAAACCCGGTAAGTACAAGTCATAAGCTTTATAGAAGTTTACACTATAACTCCTAAATATCACTGTTAAGAAATAAGTACAATAGTGTATGAACAAAAAAATAAGATGGTGACTCTGAAACACGCGAACGTTGTAGCAGTTTTACCTTGAGTCTCCACAACAGCAACCGCGTTGCTAACTATCGATCGGCCGGCTACGCAAAAACCTGAAATCTGCACAAAAATGTGCAGAAGTGTACTATGAGCACACCACAGCGGTGCCCACTAAGTATCAAGACTAACCTCGGTGAAGTAGTGACGAGGACTAGTCAAGACACTCACTGGTCTAATGAACTAAACAAGTATAAATATAGGTATAACGGAAAAACGATATATATATATATATATAAAGGCCACGCAATATAGCTAACAATACAGTAAATTCGGTAAGGAGGGAAAACAACAAGTATCAGCGGATAACATGAAATAACACAAAAAGGATAAATACAACACAACTAAATTTGGAATGTAAATATACAACAAGAACAAGTAATGACTCAACAACTTCGACCACCTCTGCATCAAGTTCGTATTCATCTACACGAGGTTCCGAACCTCGGACAAATCACCATTCACGGGTCCCAATATCCGAACCCTAACACTTGGCATCTGGTGCCCTCATTCAAGTAATAACTGCACGGACGACTCACATGCCAGTTGGGGTCATTTCCACACATATGGTAAGTACAACAAGAGTATCTATACTCGACAACAACAAGGAACCCTTAATCCGATAATAGTGCTTAACCGCGTGTATGCTTGTGCAGGTGTCTTAACATGATTCAACCACCAATAAGCATAAGGAAAGAAAAAAGGGCAACACATACGTCGTTCTCTCACAATTTACACACGAATAAACTCACACATTAACTGTACAATTACACAATATCAAAAACAAAGAATGCCCCTAGGCCAACACAAATATCACAAACAATCTCTGACATAGCCCACCTTGTCCCGCCACGTGTGCAATAGTAAAGTATATGCCCGCCTTGTTTCGTCACACGTGCATAAACATGTTCCCACCTTGTCTCGCCACATGCGCAAACCCTCAATTTAACATCCCGCCTTATCACGCCGCATGTGCAATATCAATAGTAAACACGACATGGCAGAAACCTTGTGCAAATCCCCATATCAACAACCGCACGACAGAAACCTCGTGCATCACTACAACAAGTACAACAACAATAATGGCAACAGTTCAAGATACAATAAATATATAGACTCAAGAACCTTTGATCACAAGATAGGCAAAACTAGTTCACAAGAAATAAACAAGATAAGGCATGCTAGGCATATTAAGAACCGCTCAACAAGGAAGGAAAATAGCATGTAACAGTCGTACCTAAATGCACGGGTTAACAACAAGGAGTCAACACGAATCCGATAACTCTATGTACGGGCAAGTCAAGTAAGGTATAGTCTATCCAAACTTCCTTTAAGGTCGGGCAATTTCGAGGTATCAAGAAATTCCAATTAAGGACAAGTAACATGAAAATAATCATAACCTTAGTTTAGACCAAACAATTATAAGATGAGATGTTGATAATTACAATTAGAGATAAGCAGCTAAGAAGACATAACATGACAGTAAAAGGTATAGAATCGTCAGATAAGCCAATTAGGAGTCAAATAGGCAAAATGAGTAAATCCAAAAGTAAGAACTCTACATTAAGCAAGTAAAGATAAAACTAGGAAATTAGGAACTCAATCATGTCAAGAACAATTCATACTCAGCGAATATAAGGACCTAAGATTCCTAAAGGGCCAACTTTCCAAACATAAGTCTGAGCACGCACTCGTTACTTCGCGTACACGGACTACAATCAACATAGAAGACTCAATCCTAAGGGATAATTTTCCTGCACAAGGTTAGGCAAGATACTTACCTCAAAGACAACAACTCGGTACTCTAAAATGGACTTCTCGAGTGAAAAGGCCTCCGGACGGCTCAAATCCAACTAGAACAACTTCAAAACACACATAAAACTTATAAGGAACTATTCCGGATAATAAAGTTTCGATCTTTGCAAAAATTTAAAAATTGACCCAAAAGTCGACCTCCGAGTCCGAACCTCGGAACCCGACAAATTTTATAAAATCCGTACGCCCATTCCAAAATGAGTTTAACCATACAAAAATTACCAAATTCCAATACCATTTCGCCCCTCAAATCATGAAATTTCGTTTTTGGGAATTTCTTCAAAAACCAACATTTTCCCCAACTAAAAACACAATTTAAATGATAAAAATAAATACTAAATCATGGAATAGATTTAATTATAGGTGAAGAACACTTACCCAATCAAATTTCTTGAAAAACCCACAAGGAATCGCTCAAAATCGAGCTCTACAAGTCAAAATATGGTGAAAATGGTGTAACCCTCAATTTAGGAATATATTCTGTCTGCCCAGATTTGTGTATCACGATCGCGAGAGAAGAGATGTGATCGCATAGAAGAAAATAGTTGTTGGTCCAAAATATGCTACATGATCGCGGAAGGGCTTAGGCGATCGCGTATAAGGGGGTAGGCAGACTTCTGCGATCGCGAAAAGAGTCACGCGAACGCGATGAACAAACGGGCAGGAGCTTACGCGAACACGAGGAAAATGACGCGAACCCGAAGAAGAATTAACCAACAGCCCCCAGCCCCTAATTTTTACTACGCGAACGCGAGGAGGGACTACGAACACGAAGAGGAAGAAAGCAGACCATCGCGATCATGGGAGGTGTTGCGCGAACGCTATGAAGAAAAAAACTATTAGCCACCAATAAGCCTTCGCGATCGCGGTTATACCCATGCGATCGCATAGAAGGAGACACCAGAAGACATAACAGCAGTCCAAAATAAGGGAGAAATGTTCCGAAGCCCATCTGAAATATACCCGAGGCCCTGGGACCCCATCTAAACACACATACAAGTTCCATAACTTAACACAGACTCGCTCGATGTCTCAAATCATATCAAAACACGACGAAACTACGAATCGCACCTATAATCAACCTTATTACTTTCAAATTTTCCAATTTCTAAACTCGTGCCAAAACCTATCAATTCAACCCAGAATGACGCCAAATTTTGCAGACAAGTTCCAATTGACATCCCGGAACTGCTCCAACTCTCGGAATTAAGGTTATTTCTACACATATGGTAAGTACAACAAGAGTATCTATACTCGACAACAACAAGGAACCCTTAATCCGATAATAGTGCTTAACCGCATGTATGCTTGTACAGGTGTCGTAACATGATTCAACCACCAATAAGCATAAGGAAAAGAAAAAGGAGCAACACTTACATCGTTCTCTAACAATTTCCACACGAATAAACTCACACAGTAACTGTACCATTACATAATATCAACAACAAAGAATGCCCCCAGGCCAACACAAGTATCACAAACAATCCCTAACATAGCCCACCTTGTCTTGCCACGTGTGCAATAGTAAAGTATATGCCCGCCTTGTTTCGCCACACGTGCATAAACATGTTCCCACCTTGTCTCGCCACATCCCGCCTTATCACGTCGCATGTGCAATATCAATAGTAAACACGACACTGCAAAAACCTCGTGCAAATCCCCATATCAACAACCGCATGGCAGAAACCTCGTGCATCGCTACAACAAGTACAACAACAATGACAACAGTTCAAGATACAATAAATACATCGACTCAAGAACCTTCGATCACAAGATAGGCAAAACTAGTTCACAAGAAATAAACATGATAAGACATGCTAGGCATATTAAGAACCGCTCAACAAGGAAGAAAATAACATGTAACAATCGTACCTAAATGTACGGGTTAACAACAAGGAATCAACACGAATCCGATAACTCTATGTACGGGCAAGTCAAGAAAGGTATAGTCTATCCAAACTTCCTTTAAGGTCGGGCAGTTCTGAGGGTATTCAGAAATTCCATAACCTTAGTTTAGACCAAACAATTATAAGATGAGATGTTGATAATTACAATTAGAGATAAGCAGCTAAGAAGACATAGCATAATAGTAAAAGGGATCGTCAGATAAGCCAATTAAGAGTCAAATAGGCAATAGGAGTAAATCCAAAAGTAAGAACTCTACATTAAGCAAGTAAAGATGAAACTAGGAAATTAGGAACTCAATCATGTCAAGAACAATTCATACTCAGTGAATATAAGGACCTAAGATTCCTAAAGGGCCAACTTTCCGAACATAAGTCCGAGCACGCACTCGTCACTTCGCGTACACGGACTACAATCAACATAGAAGACTCAATCATAAGGGGTAATTCTCCCACACAAGGTTATGCAAGATACTTACCACAAAGACGACAATCTGGTACTCTAAAATGGACTTCTCGGGTGAAAAGGCATCCGGACGGCTCAAATCCAACTAGAACAACTTCAAAACATACATAAAACTTATAAGGAACTATTCCGGATAATAAAGTTTCGATCTTTGCAAAAATCTAAAAATCGACCCAAAAGTTGACCTCCGGGCCCGCACTTCGGAACCCAACAAATTTTATAAAATCCGAAGACTCATTCCAAAATGAGTTCAACCATACAAAAATTACCAAATTCTGATACAATTTCGCCCCTCAAATCATGAAAATTCGTTTTTGGGAATTTCTTCAACAACCAACATTTTCCCCAACTAAAAACACAATTTAAATGATAAAAAAGAAATACTAAATCATGGAATATATCTAATTCTAGGTGAAGAACACTTACCTAATCGAATTTCTTGAAAAACCCACAAGGAATCGCTCAAAACCGAGCTCTACAAGTCAAAATATGGTGAAAATGGTGTAACCCTCGATTTTAGGAATATATTCTGTCTGCCCATATTTTGTGCATCGCGATCGCGAGAGAAGAGATGTGATCGCATAGAAGAAAATAGTTGTTGGTCCAAATTATGCTACGCGATCGCGTAAGGGCTTCTGCGATCGCGTATAAGGGGGGTAGGCAGGCTTCTGCGATCGCGAAAAGAGTCACGCGAACGCGATTAACAAACGGGCAGGAGCTTACGCGAACGCGGGGAAAATGACGCGAACGCGAAGAAGAATTAACCAACAGGCCCCAACCCCCTAATTTCTACTACGCGAACGCGAGGGAGGGAATGCGAACGCGAAGAGGAAGAAAGCAGACCATCGCGATCGCGGGAGGTGTTGCGCGAACGCGATAAAGAAAAAAAATTGTTAGCAACCAATAAGCCTTCGCGATCGCGGCTATACCTATGCAATCCCATAGAAGGAGACACCAGAAGACAGAACAACAGTCCAAAATAGGGAGAAATGTCCCATAGCCCATCTGAAACACACCCGAGGACCCCGCGTCCCCGTCTAAACACACAGACAAGTTCCATAACCTAACACGGACTCGCTCGAGGTCTCAAATCACATCAAAACACGACGAAACTACAAATCGCACAACTAATCGAACTTATGACTTTCAAACCTTCAAATTTCTAAACTTGTGCCGAAACCTATCAATTCAACCCGGAATGATGCCAAATTTTGCAGACAAGTCCCAATTGACATCCCCGAGTTGCTCCAACTCTTGGAATCGTATTCCGACCCCGAAATCCCAAAAAGTCAACTTTGGTCAAACTTCTCCATTTCCCAAACTTCAAATTTTTCAACTTTCGCCGAATTGCCTCAAATTACTCTACGGACCTCAAAACCCAATTTCGGACGCGCGCCTAAGTCCAAAATCACCATACGGAGTTGTTGACATTACCTAAAACTCATTCCAAGGCCATTTACACAAAAGTCACAATTCCGGTCAAATTCCACCGCTTAAGCTACCAAACTAAAATACTTCTTCCAATTCGACCCCGGATCATCCGGTAACTGAATCCAACCATGCACACAGGTCGATATACACAATGTGGAGCTGTTCAAGACCTTATGCCACCGAACAGAGCTTTAATTCTCAAAACGACCGGCCGGGTCGTTACAATAGGCCAAGCAGCTATTGGCACTCCTATAGTAATACTCTCTATACAAGAATTCCAACCACAATGACTCATGAACCCCCATTCAACGAATGCGTCAAGATTTCTAATTGTGGTGCCCATTCTCTGACCACTAAGCTACTTCTTTTACCCTTTCCTCAAACCCTTCTGGCAACTCAACTTTTCTAGCTTCCTCAGTAATGATATCTCCTTTATCGGCATCTCTCAGCACCCATATAAACCTCTGTTTGCTTTGTTCTAATCCCATCGCGAGCTCCTTGATTTCCCTATCAGAAAATGAAGTTATTGTTCCAAAAGATATATAAAGAATAGGTCTTGGAGGTTGTTTATTAAGCCACTCCAAACATATATTGTTCCTACTTGAGACATGATCAAGTTTAATAGGCAGAACTGGTCCAGTTGCCCATTGTTTCTTGATCATTTTGATATTTTGTTATCAATATGATAACACGAGAAGACAAGATTCTTAATAATCTAGGATCACAACATCAAAGGAAATCCTTGGACAAATTTCCATTCTTTGAAGGAGTTGGATAGTCATCACCCTTCTTGAATGAGGAGGAACTCTGAAACTGACTATGAGTTAAGATATGAGTATTCAAGTGACTACTCCAAACTATGTACTTTCTTGAAGATAATAACTTGTCAAACCCAGAAACAAGATCCTCAGGACTTGGCTGAGACTGTCCTGAACTAGGATGTACTACTTCCAAAATTCCCAATACCACTAAGCAATGAATGTCTTAGACCATCCTTGTCTTGTATAGCAGTTTGGAGAAAACCAAGAGCAGAAAAATTGAACTCCATGGCAATTACTTGATTGAACAAACCCATTAGAAATTATGTCCTTCGAAGCTCCAAGCCAACCAACCCTCTTACAGAATTCCCATTGCACTTTTTATCCATGGTTTTGCAATTAGAAGGAAAGATTGAAAGTTTGTTTGCAAAAATATGAATTGCCTCAACTTGAATTGATGATTCTAGTGCAGCTAAACCAGATACATGCTTGATCTTGATTGATTCGTACCAAGTCACTATTACCAAATAAGTGAGCTCTTTCTTTATTTTTACTGCCTGAAACCCACTCATTCGGTCAGGAGTTATAAGACTTTGAACTTCAGTTTTGTTATGATGTGGTGTGCTTGAGCTCAAGCTTCCAGCTGGATGCTGGTAATGATATTCAAGTCTGCACCTTTTTGTGTTCAGCATGTTGGGCACCATAGTTAATTCTGGTGAAAAGAGGGTATAAAAATCAGAGAAGAAAGGATAAATTCCAACTATGCACATATAAGAGCTAAATCTGCTCTACAGGTTTTTTGGACAGAGGAAAAGATACCACTTGCGGAATGAACACTAGCAAACAATATGGCACTGCAAAAAGTAAAGGATTTATTAAGACACTTATATAGTAGTATGGAATTAAGCACAAATCCCACAAGAAATAGGGAAGTCCGAAACCTTTTTCCGGAAGTTAAAATTTTCAACTTGAACCGACATGGAACTGAATGCTTTTCCTATTGAGGACAGTAAGGTAAATATAGATAACTTCTAAATTTGTCAAACTTGCTATGAACTAGAACTTGTGTCAGTATTTTGGTTGTCGCAGTTTGAACAGCCATCTGTCAAAATCTGAAGCACTGCCTTTGTATACTTCATCCTAATATACAAATCAAAATTCCAAGCCTCGTTCGAAAACTCTCCTATCATTTTGATAAGATTTAAAATAGAATCTATTTTATAACATCATAATTAAGGAGCAACACCCTTGTGACTAGAATATATTGAGATCCAGTACACAACTTACAGTAGATTAATCATGTGCAAGGCATAGAACAAGTGTCAGCTTGCTAGGAGAGAAACTGATCCACACATGGTGTTTAAACTAAACCACGTGAATTTATCGCAGTTGAGAATAACTTGAGATGAGAATACACACAAATTAACTATAGCTAAGAGAGAAATGTGCATAAAAGACATGTCATACATTCATTGATATGGTGGAAACATCGAGTGTGCGAGTTTTCTCTGCTTGCTATTATTTAAATCCATGAAATACCACCATGTACCCTCGATAATCCAACTCTTTAACTGATGAAACGATTTCTTGTATTGGCTGGATGGGGGCGGGGATGAGAAAGGTGGGGGAGATTCTTTAGGCCGTTCATCCAGACTGTATTTTATAACGTGATAGTAGCTTCTGGAAAATATAAAATACTTAATAAATACGAAAACCATTCCCTAGAAGGCAGTGGAGTTGGCTAAGCGTTCATTCTCATAATGCTGCTGAAATAGTGAACAAAATCGCAAGCAGAATTTTCCTAGGTAAAGAAAATACAACAGCTATTGAAAAATTTACAGGAAAAAGATGCCAATTAGCTATACGGCCTTTGAACCTTTGCTATCTTATTTAAGATAGAATTATGATGAACCACTAACCCGATAACTATCTTTACGGCCTTTGTAGTGACAATTATAAAAGTAAGGAGGCATACAGAATAAAATTAATTCTGTTTTTAGAGCAGCAGATAACAGTTTTAGAGTCAAATTGTTAAAAAGAGTAAGCACGGAAGTGGCCAAGACTAATTTTTGCATGAGTTTATTGTGAGATCAGTGTCATGATTCAGAGAAGAGTAAAAACATCTAAAACTATTCCTCTTCAAGATTGTGTGTGCTCAAACTTGAACTATTGTTTTCTTTTATGCCACCATTCTTTAGTGTTAAATTAATTCAATCTACAAATCCGAGTTCTTTCCTTCATTTAATACAGTAACTTTTCTTTGGGATTGAAGAATTACCATCAAAACATTCTTCGAGGACAAAAGAATTACCATTCATAAAACTAAGGGTTCATTTTATTGAATCAAATATGAGGACCAAATCAAAAATATTACACAAAACACACTAAATATGACTAAAAAATCATGAAAATAATGATGATATACCTGAGTACAGCATCATCTCAGAATATTGCATCAAGCAATATCGTAACCCTCAGTACCCTTGCCTAACATAGGAGACACAAGACTCTCCATGAAAGATCTAGTTCTTTCAAACTTAGCAGTTATTCCACCAACCTTCATATCCCTCCACTGATCCTCTTTCATGTTGTAGACAATCAACTTCTCTCTATCAACATTCAATACAACATCATCATCACTAATTGAACAAAATGGCACCAAACCATGCACTAACTCCAATCCAGCAATCCTAAATTTGGTCCAAGACTCCTCAACCCCATATTTTCTCATCATCAAAAACTCAAGTTTGTTTTCTTCTGTATCATTCAACAACATACAAAGACAGCCTCTAAAAGCCACAAGATCACAAAGCACAAAATTATTGTCATCGAGTGCATTAGGTACTGGCAGCTCCAAGAATGTCTCATCATTTAAATCAAAAGCAACAATTACAGAGGAATAATCAGGAGATTTCCTAGCCAACCAATGCAAAGCCCCATTTACTAAAACCCCAGAACCGCCAATAGGAACTCCATGATCGACAGGTAGCTTCCCATGCCTCCTCCATAGACCCATTCTAACATAGTAGACATCAACAAAAATATTGTCTAAATCCCGTTTATATCGAGAAAGAGTAACCACCTTATAGTCATTACTAGCAAAATCATACCCTAGACCACACATGCTAAAGCTACCCGGCACAGTAAGAGCCAAATGAAAGTTTGGAATTCTAAGGTACTTTAAGGTTGTGGGGTTGATTAAGTATTTCATATTTTCCGTATTCTCCAACAAGACCAAGCCATTACATGAGCCAACAACTTTTACCCAGTTGTAAGAGAGCTGCGGAAAATTAAGCTTTCTTGAAATGGCATCAGTTGTTCCATTTTGGGGGTTTTGATTAAATGTGATAGTGTGAAGAGCGCCAGAACTAGAGACGAAAATGAGTTTCCCTTCTTCTTTATGGGAATGGATGGTGTGGTGAAATTTGACGAATTGTGGGTCTGAGAGAAAATTGAGCCACTGTTTTGACACGCATCTGAACTGGCCTATGGCTTTTGCAGGCAGCCGGGAGAGTATATCAATGATGATTTCTTGGGGTAGGCATTCAGCTTTGCTCATCGCCATGGCTGAATTTGGATTTGGAAGAGAAAGTATGTCTGACTAGGCAGTTTCTTGAATCTGTACAGCGTAAAATAGGGGTGGCAAAATTAGCATGACCGTTAATAGCAATTGATTGGAATTTGGAATTTTTTTTTAAAATTTTGTGAAAACTAGAAAAAAGTTTTAATATTTCCTTTCAATTTGTTTACAGCTTGTTTGGATGGTTATTGTCCATTGTATCGTATTGTATTGTTTTCTCATAACAATGTTTATTTTGATTGTTTAGTAAAATTAGTTGTATTGTATTGTTAAATCTTTTGTTTCAGAACAATGAAAAGTCCCATTTTTTGAAACAACCGATTTGGTGTGATGAAATTGTTTCCTATTTTTTTTTCTAATTATGCCCTAACTTATTACTTTATAATTCTATTTTATTATTTACCTTTTTTTATTTTAAATAATAGCAAAGTCTCTTTCTCATATAATTCTATAATAGAATTTTACGTGAAGTCTAATAACCTATATAAATTCTCAAAGGAAACATCCCAAATATAACATATATAATAACCTACATACATGAAAATTTATTCTTCTGCCGCTTCTCCATACTCTTCGGGTAAAGGTATTGTTTTGCTTTTGTCTGAATAGAGTTTACTTAACATTTTTTATTATTATGATATAATTATTACTTAACATTTTTTATTATTATGATATAATTATGAATATAGTGTACTTATTATTATTTTTAATATTATTAACTTGTTCAACTAATTTCGATAGAATTTGCATGAATTTAATTGCTTAATTTATATATAAATAATTAGTGATAAATTAGTAGAAAGGGGTTTTTTAAATAATTTTTATGTGTAATTCGTGATAAATTAAATATTTAAAACAATTGAAGGTATTTTAGTAAATTTATCAGTTACAGTACACTACGATACAGTCAAACCAAACAACAAAATGTTATTTAACAACAACAAACAATACAATCTATCCAAACATTATATTTATAAAACGATACGATACAATACAATACAATACAATATAATATAATACGATACATTATAAAACGACGGGGAATAATGATCCAAACACAGTGTTAGTTGGAGTTCGGATAATATATGATTGAACTTCGGAAAAAAAAAGTAACTCGTATTTGAAGTAAGTTATATTTATTCATAAATTTACAATTTAACGTATTTGAAATTTCGTGGGTGGAATATTTATTTACTTGAAATAGCTTCAAACAAGTTTTAAATATTTGATAATAACTTCAAACACCGAATCAATATTTGTAAATAATGAAGATGGTCAAACTTTAACTTGTAAACAGAGGCAAAGTTAGAATTTTCAATTTATGGATTTTGGATTTTAGAAAAGGCAGTTTCTTAAGTTCTAAATTAATTACTTATACATACATATTAAGTGAATTTTTTAACACAAATACAAGGTTCAAATCAAAGCTATGGAACCATAAATTACATACTCATTTCAGCTATGTGCTATAGACATAAGTATAGGCTATAGCCATCTATCTACACTCTACAGTCAATAACACTAAATTGTCCTGTTTTTGGCGAATTTAGAAGTTGGGAGATCATTTCTCAAAGTGGCTTCCACTTGTCTCGGCAATGCAAAATCCTCTGTGAAGAATACCTTTCCCTCGCGCTTGTCCCTCAGTTTATCCGTTATCCCTGAGCTGCCATTGAAGCTCTTGCGCTGTGTTCTAACTTCAGATGCCAGCATGATCAAATGGAGTTACTCTCGAGCCACCTCAGAGAATCCGTTTTAAAGTGAAGAGATTTGGTAAAATATTGGTCATTCACCACCAAACCGAAACCAAAGCCATGACAGGAAGCAGCATGCCGCAACAGTTGATGCTTCTCTTGATTTCGATTTTATTCTACATTAGTTACCTATACAGAAAACGTCAAATCTTGAATTTATAAAGAACTAAAGCGATATAAAAGGTAACATGTAAATTGGCGAAGTACATGAACTTTTTCACTCAATCTTCTGCAACCTCATTATTTCGTGTTTAGCTTCCATCATCCGGTCATTAAAATGATCGCCCGTCTAAGATTGCAATGGCATGTAGCTTGTTACAGTCAGGATTCAGGCTTATTTGCCTGAGAAATGCTTGGGTAGAGTTCAGCTAGTTTGGCAAGCACTTCGAGGCTGTTTTTTAACTCAGAGAAAAAAGGAACTCAACTATCTGACTTATTCTTGGATCAGAAGATTCTATATATATTAGCATACTCACACTGTCAGTTAGACAAACGCTCTCCAACCAATTAATCGCAGTAAGTGGATGTAAGAGAGTTGATTGTCTAATATTTATCAAATAACCAATCTGTACCACTTTCCAACCAAAAACAGAAATAAGACAGGGAAGCACAATTATTTGATATGCTAAAACATTGCAAAGCTAAAAATTTGTTTACTGAAATTCAAAGGATAATCTTTTCTTTCACAAGAGGAGAAGACTTGATGTAAAACAACCTGTTAAATGCGCATATATCGCTACTCAGATCATCTATTAAAACTCAACTGAGATAATCAACTATCAAAATCTCAAGTATGCGGCGGTCTGATCAAAAGGGACACTTTCTCCTGACATTGCTACTACTGCCTTTGCAGACTTCAAAATATACCAAACGTAAATGAATGTCTCAAGTACTACTTTTGTATACTTCATCACATTATACGAATCACCATCGGGATTAAAATATATTGAGATCCAGGGCTTTGTATACAGCTCTCTTTTGATGAGGATTTGTATACAGCTCTCTTAACTTCTGTTGTGCTAGAGTAGATTAATTCCTGTGCAAGGCATAGAAAAAATGTAAATTTGCTATGAGAAACTTATCCATAGCTGGTGCTTAAACCAAACTTCATGAGTTTACCGTAGTTGACAGTAAATTGAGATTAGAATATACACAAATTAACCACAGCTAAGTGATAAAATGTGTATAAAAAGGATATGTCATACATTCGTTGATATGGTGGAAACACCGGGGGTGTGAGTTTTTTCCATTTGCTATTATGTAAATCCATGAAATACCACCATGCACCCTCAATAATCCTACACTTTAACTAAAGAAACCATTTCACTTTTATGGGCAGGGAGCTAAGTCGCTCCGACACGACAGTTTAGATGTCGTACCCGTGTCGACACGACACTAGTATGGGTGTGGGTATGGGATCCGTACCGGATGTGGTCAAACAATTTTGGGTACTTTGACCACGATAGACGGAAAAATTCGAGAAGGATACAATTTGATTCCCGAAATCAGAATCAATAA
Organism: Nicotiana paniculata; assembly: GCA_005239505.1. Lineage (NCBI taxonomy): Eukaryota > Viridiplantae > Streptophyta > Magnoliopsida > Solanales > Solanaceae > Nicotiana > Nicotiana paniculata. The sequence goes on from ML301692.1 coordinate 21,234, forward strand.
GATTATAACTTGAGAATTAAAAAGAAATCCACACTTTACAAGCTATGCGTAAGTATTCCACAACATTTCTCATAGTATAGAATTTTTTTTATTTTTTATTTTATTTTTTTGATTATTTTTATCCAGATCCCCGAACCGGTATCCGTATTAGGATCCGTATCCTCGAATTTTAGAATTTACATCTCAAAGAATCCGACCTCTAGATCCGCACCCATGTCGGACACCCGTACCCGTGTCCGAGCAACTTAGGCAGGGAGACAAGATTCTTTAGGTCATTTGTCCATAGAATCTATTTTGTAGTATGATAGCAACCTCTAAAAAATAAGAATAATATGAATAAAAATAATCCAGTGGCTTCCGAGTGGGATGAGCTCTTTGGTGCAATCAAACAATCCACGCTCCCATGTCTTGACTCGGATCACTCTCCAATTATCGTAGAGTGTGGTCATTGGGCTAGAAATGTCTCTTATCTTAAGTTCGAAAATAAGTGGTTAGAGCACCCTAAGAGGAATTGCTGGATGCCTTCAGTATTTTGGGTAGCCCGGATTATATTTTGCAAAGAAGCTCGAGCTATTGAAACTTAAGCTTAAAGAATGGAACAAGTCCTCTTTTGGTCTTTTGCAGGATAGGAAAACTTCTATACTGAGTGAAATCACGGAAATTGATCAAGAAGCTGAAGAAACACCACTCTCGGATGATCTCCTACTCTCCCAAGCAAGCCTACATATGGAGCTTGAGGAGATTCAAAATGGAAGAAATCACCTGGAAACAGAAGTCTAGGTGCCTTTGGTTGAAGCAAGGGGACAACAACACTGCTTTCCCAACAAGATGGCAAACTCTCATAGTAGATTCAATCATATCGACAAGCTGGAGGTTGGGGGAGTACTTTATGAAAACGAAGAGGTCAGCAAAAAATGAGATTCTTAGTTTTTGTGAGGCATTATACAAAGAGAATGAAAACTGGAGACCACATTGGGAATATGTCAATGCTCCATGCATTTCCAGCGAGGAAAAGGAGTGGCTTCATAGACCTTTCCAGGAAGAGGAGACACATGGGGTCATCAATAGTTGCAAAAGTGACAAATCACCGGGTCCAGATTGGTTCTCAATGGGTTTCTACAAAAGGTGTTGGCTGATTCTAAAAGTTGATTTATTGAATGCTATTAATCACTTTTATGATTGTGAATATTTTGAAAGAAGTTTAAATTCTTCTTATATAGCTCTTATCTCTAAAAAGACTGGTGCAAAGGAACTAAAAGATTATAGACCTATCAGCTTGATAGGTAGTTTGTATAAGATACTTTCCCAGAACTTTGGCGAATAGGCTTATAAAAGTGCTGCCCAATCTTGTCAGTCCTTCTCAGATGGCTTTTCTTAGTGATAGAAACATCACAGATGCGACCTTGATCGCCAATGAATGTTTGGATTCAAGGATGAAGTCAGGAAAACTGGGAATAGGTTCACATAAATTGAAACGGAAGGAGTAATATAGAGATTGATATGACTTGATTCTTGAGCAAAAATGTGAGGTTGTTTATTTTAAGGGCCTTTTTTCATCGTCAGTTACTCTTATCTATGTATTGCTACTATAGATATCTATCTTAAGAGTCTCTACAAGGAACCACTCCCAACAATGTGCTTAGCTTCTTAAGTAGTGATACTACTCGTTATCTATCTTAAGGTTAAGAGTCCTTATAGTGATAGATCTTGCGATTATACAATTAATGAGGTTGCAGTATTGTCAAAGGCTCATTTAAAACGTGCTTAAGCCCTGAAGATCAGAAAAGCTCTGGAAGGACGCTTCACCTTACTTAAGTGGTGCTTCAGTGCAGGCAAGGCAGTAAGGTGTGCGCCTCATTGCCCATGAAATCTATCTCGAATTGAGCGGTGCTAAATGACAAATGTAATCGGCAAAGCAAGTGTATTCGTTGTTGACAAAGACATTAGTAATGAGTTTGTTTCTTTTTTCTTCAATTACAAATGTATTTTTATTTTTTTCCTTAGCTGCGTTTTTTTTTACTAAATCCCGCACTTTAGTTGCACTTTGCACTTAAAGCCCCAATCAACCTGGAGCGCTTTTTAGTGCTTTTCGCTTTTGACAACACTACGAGGTAGAACGCTTAAATTTGTTTCCTTTTTTTAGAGCAGCTAGATCACAGTTCTACTGTCAGTATTGCTTAAAAAGGTATCAATGGGAGTGGCAAACACTAATTTTACATGAGTTAATTGTGAGATTAACTCATGATTCAAAGAAGAGCTAAAACATCTAGAATTATTTCTTTTCAAGACGACATGTGCTCAAAATTGAGTTATAAGTTTTCCTTAAAGAGCCACCATTCTATGATGTTGAGTTGAAACAAGTTACAGTTTCAACTTTTTCCCATTTCAAGTGATATAATCAATCACTCAATATATCTTCTGTATGGAAGAATTACCATCACAAAACTCTAAGAGGAAAGAATTACCATTTGCGATCCTGTATGGGGTTTATTTTATTGAATCAAATACGGGAACCAAATTAAACATACGATACAAAGAAATTGTAAAAATGCCTTTGTAATACCTGAGTACAGCATCATCTTAGAGTATTGCATCAAACAATAAAGTATCAAGACTCTCCATGAAGTATCCAGTTCTTTTCAACATAGAAGTCATTCCTTCAACCATCATATCCCTCCATTGATCCTCTTTCACATTGCAGATAATCAACTTTTCTCCTATCACTTCCAATAGTACAACATCATCATTACTCATTAAGCACAACGGTATGAAACCATTCACTGAATTTGGTCCTTTAAATCTAAATTCAGTCCAGGACTCCTCAACTCGGTACTCTCTCATTATCCAAAGCTCAACTTCATTGCCCCCATAAGTAATATACATACAAAGACACCCTCTAAGAGCCACAAGATTATACCATCCCAAGTTATCTTTACCAAAAACTGTAGGTGTTGGCACCTCCGAGAATGTCTCAGAAGTTAAATCAAAAGCAAGAATTATAGATGAATACTGCATAGGAGCTTTCCTAGCCATCCAATGCAAAGCCCCATTTACCAAAACCCCAGAACCATCCGCATGAGTTAAATCGTGATGAACTATATGATCATGAGGTATACACTCAAGTCTCCTCCATAGACCCATTCTCACAGAATAGACATCGATAAAAAGTACTGTCAACAGTCCATTCATATCCAATATATCGAGAAAGAGTAACAACCTTGTAATCATCACTAGCAAAATCATACCCTAGACCAGACATTGTACAGGTACCTGCTGCAGGAAGAGCCAAATGAAAGTTTCGAATTATATGGTACTTTAAAGTTGTGGGGTTGAACAGATATTTAATCTTTTGCCTATTAACCACCAAGACCAAACCATTACATGAGCCAATCACTCTTACCCAGTTATCTGGCAGCTCCGGAAAATTAAGCTTTCTTGAAATGGCATCAGTTCCATTTTGGGGGTTAAGGTTAAAAGTGATAGTGTGAAAGCATAAGAAACAGAGATGTAAATGAGTTTTTCTTCTTTTTTGTGGGCATGGATAATGTGGTGAGCTTTGATGAATTGTGGTTCTGAGAGAAGATTGCGCCACTTCTTTGACACGCATCTGTATTGGCCGATGAATTTCGCAGCAGGGAGAGTATGTCAAATATGATTTTTTCGGGTAGGGTTTTAGCTTTGCTCATCGCCATTGAAGGAGTGTAGGATTTTTCTTGCCTGACTCCGTAGTTTTTCAGTTATTGGGAAAAATTAAAATAAGGAATTCAACGTTTGGGTGGGAAAGTTTTTTTTTTTTCCCAATTTGTTTCAAGTATTGCAAAAATTAGAAAAAGTTTTTACCCACCAAATTTTCTCTTTTGATGTAAATTTGAAGTGCCAATTGAATAAGAGTATTGAAAGTTGAAATTGTATTTGAGAATAAATTTACTCCAAAAGTTGTATTTTTTTACTTAAGACCATTATTTCACTAAAATAAGGTTTCAGTATTTGTGTCACTTCCAATATTTGAAATATTGTATTTAATTTTTTTTTCTTCATCTTTCTAGATTATCGTTGTTTACCAATTAAAAACATTAAATGAATACAGTATTTTATGGGAGGGTAAATTGCGATACGTAGACCATTTCTCACACTCGCAATTGTCCGGTAGGATTCAGTCAACTAAACTCCATCAAACTCCTTAATTAATATCAACAAGATGTCGTGTCCGCTTTGGCCCATCACTTCTTTTTGATTTCGGTGATTTACCTTCGTACGAAACTCTTTCTGTATTCAAGCCTTGCCTTAAAAAAGAAAAATAGAAGAGACCTATATATAATAATAAGAAATTTCTTTTATTTATTAAGATTTGGACATATGATATATTGCACCATGCTATTTAGCTCTGTTAGCAATGGCGGAACCACTCATTGGCAAGGGGAGTCAACTGACAGCCCTTCGTCCGAAAATTATACCGCGTATATTGGTTAAATATTTTATTTCTACGTATATATATTATATGTTGATTCCCCTTAATTTTTCATATCCTTACTTATTTATATTTTGACACTCGTTAGGACAAATTCTAGCTCCGCCCCTATCTATTAGTCAATAAAGACAAATATAACTTACTTTTATGATTAATCCGACCTATTAATGAAGGATGTATACCTGTCCGCATAATACCTGGGCAAATTTGACCTTCTTCCTTAGGAAAAATAAGTCTTGCATAATCCATGCAGTTTGGTTTGCACTGTAAAATAACATTCGCAATAAGTTGTGCAAAAATTGATGTATTACATGATTTCACTGTAAATAGTCCTCAAACAAGTCTTTTTAATTAAATTAATTACGGGTAAATACAACTGAAACAACAATGCTACCAAAATTGACCCATATTTTTACTTTTCTTACCCGTTTTGGCCCAGTTTATATTTAACTTCCATTTTGTTTATCCCTTAACCCAATGTTTTTATAATGAGAAACGTAGACATGTTTACCTAGTTAAAGCCCAGAATTGCAATGTTTGCACAACAGTGTTAAGATTGGTGAAATCGATCAGAAATGGAGAAATTGAGACTAGAGTTTGATTAATTGGGCATGTTTGCAGAGAGAATACTTATTTTCTTTTCTCAGAAAGGGTATGATGAAGATGTCTTTATACCCTTTTTCTCAACTTCAGCAAATGGAGCAACCTCTAATGCTACGTTCCTTTTGAGAATTCACATCTACTGAAAAATCATGATTTACCCTAATTATTAGATGATGGCTTATCTAGACCATTTCACATAGTTTATGGCATATTTGAACATTTTGTTCTAAATTTCGGACGTAAGGCAGCAAACCATTCAAATCAGTTCCACTTTCACTTTAGCAAAGGTAAGGGCATGATTGACACTAACTATTAACTAAGAGCATATATAGATTATTTTCCATAATTCAAAGACATATTTTATCCTTTTATCTCTCCAACCAAATGTTGAATTATTTTGGCGAGATATTATGATGGGATTGTTTTTTCTAATCTCTTCAACCAAATGATGCCTAAGTGCAGGATGATTCTCGCTTTTGTGTGCGTCACACATGAAATAAGCGTGAGAGACGGATAGGGTTAGATTTGGTGTCTTCGGTTAAGTATATTGTTTATCCTTGAAATGGATAACAATTAATTTTTTACGCGTTTAAAGGATATGTGGTTTACTTTAACACGAATGATCAAGAACAATAAATAATGGAATTGAAATGAGATAAAACGATGCGGCGAAGTAATCAAGCCTTGTGTCAGGCTTACATGCCAACGTCGGTTTTAATCGAGCCCTCAAGATAGAGCTCGGATCCAGCTAAATGAGTGAACAATTGAAGAACACTTGGAACAATTACCGAGAGTCAAAATAAATTTTATCGTCTTGATATGCGTGCCAAAAACAGTTTCAAAAAATGAAGTGGCCCTCTTTTATATATAGTAGAGGAGCTTTAGCTCTAATACAAGTCTAAATAAGGTAAAATTCTTTTCCTTCCTTTTATCCCACGAAAACATGATCCATACTTAATACCGAGTGTGATCTGCGCCGCAATATCTCATTCGAGCTTGATTCTTTTCGGGTCCGTCCATGCTTGAGACTCGTTGTACCATTTACTTGTCCCTGGTTCCGATCTATGGGTACCTTTCGGTCTCACTCGAGCCAGTAATGAGTAACGTCGTTCCTTGGTTCACAATGTGAAATCGAGATAACTCTATCCCCGATTTTACCCGTAACAGATAGTCCTCTCACTTCTCGGAGAGTAGATTCTAGGAGCGATGAGAAGTGACAAATTGACCCCGGTTCCTTCTTTCGTACATCATGAGCAAGGTGACGAACCGAAATGTCCCATCAGTCATGTTGTTTTAATTTTGGACACGCGTCAGTTGTTGGTTGAAAACCCTGGTAGTTACCGCATTCGAAATGCCTCGCAATCATTACTCTTTCCCTATAAAAGTTTGGTATCCTATTCACTTTTTACTTTCTGACTTCAAATTTCCTTAAGTTACCCTCGAGTTTTATATCTTCATATATTCATTAATCCTTCAAATCTTCATAACTTGTTTTTCATATCTTCATATTATCACAGTTCATCTTTAAATTTTCATATAAAGTCTTTAAATCTTCATATCAAGTCTTCAAATCTTCATACACGCGGATAGAAATGGCGAAGACTTCAAAATCGGTACCTCAAAACACTGCACCGACGAATTCTTCCTCGGCCACCAGTATTGAGGTAGTACCTCCGGTAGTAACCTCAGGACCTCCCCTTACAGATTTTATCCCCGGTGGCTGCTCCATAGATAATAACTTTATAATCTAGAAGGCCTCTGCACAAGGAGATAAGGGTGAGGAGGTGTGAAGGTACGTTCCATTACCGAGGACTACAAATGGGAAGGCAAGGACATAGTCGTTCCCAGTCATGACGAGGACATCACGACATCCGTTGAAGGATACTTAAGTTTTTACACATATATTTTCACATTTGGCCCTGTTGATACGATGATCCTCAAGTTCTGCAAGAGATACAAAATTTGCCTCGGGCAGGTTCACCCATCCTTTTGGAGGATCGTGACACTTCTCTATCACTTTACGAATAACATGGAGGAGCCTCGGTTCACGGTATATCACATGCTCCGAGTTTACAACCCCAGAATCTTCCGAGGGGGTTAATCAAACTTGCTCATTGGACAAAGAAGGCGCCCTTTTCCTGTATAGACGAAGACTGGGACCGAGGTTGGCATGGTAGGTTCTTTCGGATAAAGACCGAAGACCTCATTCCTCCCGAATTCATGGTTCCCTGAGAAGAGGAACCAGAATCAGAGTTTACTTCCTCTTAAGTCATCAAAGTCCTTTCTTATATTTACTTTTCATTCTCATGACATGTTTCATTTTATATGCAGTTGTCCCCCGAGTCCCAAATGCAGTCCCGCATTTTAGGGAGTGGATCGAGGGTATATGTAAGCAACTCACCTATTCCGAGCGTGAGTGCTTTTTTCTGGTTGAATTTTGTCCTGGTCATTTTTATTCTGTTATTTTCATGACTAAATCCTTCTTTCACAGGTTTTCCTAAGACCACCAAGCTTCAGGAAACCACCAATATCATGGTCTTGACCCCGCTTTCCAAACCCTCATCCTCTCTACAGCCTGTTGTTGAAGCTGCTGCAAAGAAGGAGGAAAAACAAAGAAGAAAAAAAGATCCCCTGACTCCTTAGATGCTCCTGCCGAGGTCAAGAAGAGAAAAAGGATTGTGCTCAGGGTCAGAAAGAGCACCAAAAAAACTTCTGATGCCTGGGTCCCAGATTCGGAAGCCCTTCATCAGCTCAAGGATTTTCCCGAGGATGACGAGAACATGGAATTATTCACCCACGAGTTGATCGGTGCCGACCAAGAGTTGACGGCCCCTGAGGGGGATGCTCGTAAGGCTGAATCCTCCTTAGCTCAGGGGGCCAAAGAAATACATGTGGCTATTGCTTTGTAAGAAGCCCCTCCGGTACTAAGAAAGGCCATTTCTGAAGGCAACGACGTTATCCATTTTCAAGAGTCACCGCATCATATGAAGGACACTTTTAATGAAGCTCAGGCCACAGAGGAGAAGCCGACTGAAATGTCCCGGGCCGTGGACGATGCCATCAACTCATTTTTTGAGGGCATGGACGTTGGCATATTGGAATACTACTTTGGCTTTGGCCACCAAGAGATCCTGAAAAAGGTTGTGCAACCGTAATCAGGTGGACCGAGCTCGAGCACTAAGCTCGAGAAGAAATTTCTCGCCTAGAGTGTGGACCCATATCGAAAGAAGATGGTCATGTTCTCGATGCCGACAGATACTAGCATGTTGTCTGGGCCAATCGAAGTGGCTAGTTATCTTTGTTTCTTGGTAACCGAAGAAGACTAAGTGAAGATGAACGAGGTATATGGGATAAGCTTTTCCAATGAGGCCCAACAGGCGCTGAATTGGGTATATCCACTTCCCTATTTATTTTAACGAGTTCCCGTCATCTTAAATGTTTTTGACAATTTTCTTTCTCTATGTCTCAGGCCTCGATGCTTCATCATGAAAGCTTTCAGCGTTCCAGGATGGAGGTGACCACCTCAAATTCGAGCTCAAGGAACAAGTCTGGCAAATGGATATTTACAAGACTCTATGTGAGCAGAAGGACGAGGTCTTTAGGGACATGGCCGACCTCCAAGTCCTTCAGGCAAAACTGGAGAAGGCCCAGAAAGAGGCCTCGAAAGCAAAACTGGATCATGCTTTTCTGTTTGAGAAGGTAAGAGTGCTCGAGATTGATAATGAGAGGCTAAATACCAATGCTAACATTGCAACCTCACAGGTCCAGGAAAAGATAACTTTGATCGACCAGATCAGGACTGAGATAGACGAGGTCAAGGCTTCAACCAATGAGCTGAGGGAAAAATGGACCGGCTAGCATCGGAGAGGGACACTAACAAAGAGAACTTGGCATCGACCAATGTGCATCTCCGTGTGATGAAAGAAAAGGCTGACAAATGGTATTTTTTGAATGAGGAACTCCTGGATCAACGTTCCTCAGCTGTTGCAGAGCATGACGCTCTTGTCCAAGAGTATACTGAGCTAAATTCCAAATTAGAGGTGGCTTCGAACAAGGTCTCGAAAGCCCAAGATGCTGGCCCAGTGTAAGATTGATGTCAAGATAGCCGAAACCCGGATCATAATGAAGGATGATCACATGAAGTGGATATCTCGGAGGGAGGCTCTCGAGGAGATCCAAGTCAGGGGGTTGACGTAGCAATCAAGATCGAAGAGGCCAAGAGGTTCGAATTCAAGGCCAAAGTGAGGTACCATCCCGAGGGATCGGATAGCGAGTTGGGATCTAATAAAGATTAGGCAGGGAATACTTTAGTTTATATATTTTTTGTATTTGTATGTTATGTACTTTGGAGCTGTTTTCTCGTGCCTCTATATATAGTTTTTGATAAATATAAGAAATTACCCTTCGGCTATACATTGTGTCCTTTAATATTTCCACATTTGCTTCTTCTTAGGACTTAGAATATTTAACTTGTATCTCAGAATTAATGCATTGTCGATGCCTTAGCATAAATTTTGTCATTGCTCAAAGTGTTCAACTACCAAAGGCCGAATAAGACCCGGGTCAAGTAACAACTCCGAGTTACTTTGACTTCGGAGGATCTGACAAAAAATAAAACAAAGTCGAATAATTTATTCGGACATAGTTAATATCTGTCGAAGGTGGCTCTTTCCTTGACCATAATTCGAAACCAATTGATTTGATCAGATCGGACATAATCTTTATTGTCACGACCCAGACCGAAGGGTCATGACGAGCACCCGGTACCTTACTCAACCGAGTACCAACTTAACATATCTTTCTTATCGTACTATTATGAGATAACCAGAATAAAATATAAGTGCATACTATACATAGGATGACCCAACATTATATAGAAACTTATACATGTGACATACGGGCCTATAAGGACGACATGATCATTTGTCACTTAAAACGCAGGCCGACAAGGCCATACAAGTATCCATATACATGACATCTGTCTACAAGCCTCTAAGAGTACATAAACATCATATAGGTCGGGACAGAGCCCCACCATACCAGTCAATACATGTCCCAATCATACTGACCAAATAGGCAACTTTGGAGCAAGTGGAGTGCAGCAACACCTTTCGTGAGCTGATGGCCAAATATGCAACTCTGGAGCAAGTGGAGTGCAGAAACACCTTCCGTTGAGATGATGCCTACTAGGAGGAATGTCAACCTATCTATCGGGACCTACGGACATGAAGTGCAGCGTCCCCAGGCAAAAGGGACATCAGTATGAATAAAGTACTGAGTATGTAAGGCAGGAAAGCATAAATAAGAGCAGTAATATTAAGTGAGATAGAGGAGATACAACCTGTAGCATCTGAGCACCTATGAGGGCTACTGACATGAAATGCATGATACATATATATACATAAACTTTTAAAAACATACGCCTCTGTGGGCATCATCATTATCATATCGTACCCGGCCGTGAAGAGGACTCGGTAAAAAGGTAGCCGGCCATCATAAGGCTCCGTAGAATCGTACCCGCCAAGTGGAGCTCGGTAAAACCAACTGATCAGTGGTTGCACAATAGGTTCCGTACCCGGCCGACTATAGCGCGGCTCAGTAGAGTAAAATGAATATTATATATAATGCATGCTAGACTCATGGAATCATGTTCTATACCTTTCGGAGTGACTTAAGGTCGTTGTACCTTCGATTAACATTATGGACATCCATACCCTCAATATGAATCGCGGTAGGATTCAAGGATCATACGTACTTGCTTAGAATAACTTTATAAGGAAAGAACAACATGGACAATCTTAGTTTCTAGGAGTAGATCTATTATGAATTAGCTTATCGTTTATGTTTATTTCACTTTACATCATGCCAAAAGAAAGAAGTAAGTGCCTTAACATACCTTAACCAAGTTGAGTCCTTAATACCTTCAAAGCAACTCTTCAAACAAGTCAACTCAATCTATCATAGCATAAGGAGACTCAAAATCAATGTTGAGCAAACGCTAAGTCTGTAACTTAAGCTAGTAGCTCATTTTCGTAAATTCGGGAAGCATCTCCCCTGTAACAAGGGCCTCCTCCAATACCATATACCAACAACAATAGTCAGAGAAATCCATCAACATATAAATATCAATAACAAGACACCATATAACAACAACAAGTCACAACTACTTCACGACGAGCAGCAAGCTCCAATTGGAATCCGTATAACCCATATCATCCCTTATAGACTTCTCACATTAACTTAGTAGAATCATTAACATGATAATGAAGTAATAATAAATGATTCCATCCTTATACCATATATTTATAACAAATAAAACAATCCACAACTCCAACTTTCTTTGATTAGCAACTTTATTCACTAGTTCATATCTAGTCCAACCATTTAACTTAATCAACATTAAGATAACCTTAATGTAACGACCCAACCGGTCATTTTGAGAATTTAAGATCTGTTCAGCGACACATGGCCTTGAGCAGCTTCACATTGGGTATATCGACCAATGTGCATGATTGGATTCAGTTACCGGATGATTCAGAATCAAATTGGAAGAATGATTCTAGTTATTGGAAGCTTAAGCGATGAAATTTGATCGGAATTTTACTTTTGTGATATCGGGGTCGGAATGTTATTTCGAGAGTTGGCGCAGCTCCTTTAGTCTTTTGGGACTTGTCTGTAAAATTTAGCGTCATTCTGGGTTTGTTTGATTGGTTTCGGCACGAGTTTTCGAAGTTGGAAGATTTGGAAGTTCATAGTTTGATTCATGGTGTGATTCGTTGTTTTGGCATTGATTGATGTGATTTGATACCTCAAGCGAGTGTGTGTTAGGTTATAGAACTGGTGGATAGGTTTAGACGGGGTCCCGGAGGCCTCGGGTGTGTTTCGTATGGGCTACGAGCCATTTTCTTCTATTTTTGAACTGCTATTTTCTGCTACCTGGTTTCCTTCATCGTGTTCGCGTCATCGGCTTCGTGTTCACGTAGTGTTAATTTAGAGGGTGGAATATTCCTTCTTCCCGTTCGCATTCATCCTCTCGCGTTTGCGAAGTTCTGCCCTTTCCCTTCTTCGCGTTCGCGTTTGTTTAATTGCGTTCGCATAATAGAAAGTGGGAGCTGGGAACTAGTGACTACTTCCTCTTCGTGTTCGCGTCTTTCTTCCCACGTTCACGAAGGTATGCCATCCCATTCTTCGCGTTCGCGTATTATTTCCCGCATTTGTGCCCAGTCCTTGGACCATCAAATTTCTCTCTCCGCGTTCGCGAGCCGTCTGTCGCGTTCGCGAAGCTCACCCTGGCAGCCTTCATTTTTCCTTCTTTGTGAACGCGAGTCTTCTTCCGCTTTCGCGATGCTTAGCATCTGGGCAGAATAAATAGTACTCCATTCCGAGGGTTTTCCATTTTTCACCATTTTGGAGTTCTAGAGCTCGATTTTGGGTGATTCTTCGTGGGCTTTTCAAGCAAATCATTGGGGTAAGTGTTCTCTACCCGAATCTTATCATATTTCATGAATCCATTACTAATATCATCATCTAATTAGTGAATTAAGTTGGGAATTTGGGGGAAATTTATGTCTTTCAAAATGTAAAATCATGATTTGAAGGACAAATTGGTATCGGAACTTGATAATTTTGGTATTGTTGAACTCGTGTCGGAATGGGTGTTCGGGTTTTGTAAATTTTGTCGGTTTCTGAGGTGCGGGCCCGAGGAGTTGACTTTTATTGACTTTTTGCAAATTTTATAAGTATCGTAGCTTTGTTAATTGAAATTGTTTTCTCTTGCATTGTTTGGTGTATTTAAGTCATTTTTGGTTAGATTGAGTCGAGCGTTGGTGAATTGATAAAGGAAAAGCTAAATTATGTTTTGAATTGGCCGAATTGAGGTAAGTATCTTGTCTAACTTTATGTGGGAGAAACCACCCCTTAAGAATTGAGTCAATTGTGCTATTTTGGTATGTGAAAGTCGTGTACGCAAGGTGACGAGTGGGTACATAGTTTATATATGGTATTGACCGGTTAGATTGCCTAGTATCTTTCCATGCTTTGAATAAATTGTCATAAAATATGGTGTCTCTTTGTTAGATTACTCTCACATGCTCTATATGATGTTGCCAGTTCTTATTTGCTTCCTATTTGTTATTTGGACTCTATATGCCTTGGTTGTTGTCATTCTCTTCATTATTATCTTGTTACCTCTTAACTGTTGAGTTATTCTATGTTTACGTGCTTATCTGTTACGGGTCCAAGTTGTTGTGAATACATGTGTGTTTATCACGTGCATTACATGTCTTGTTTCCTTGTGAAGGTTGTTGTATTCCTTTGATTGTTACGGGGTTCCCTTGTTGCCGTGTACTCATACTATTGTTGTAGAATTTCTTGTAATTGAGTTGTTGGATTATGGTTGATTGATTTATATTATTATAAGGTGGGATCAGGTTGCACGCCGCAACAGGAGGAATAAGGGAGGATTGATGAGGAGGAATAAGGGTGAATATGATTATATGGCGGGATCAGGTTGCACGCCGCAACAGGAGGAATATGGGAGGATTGATGAGGATGAATAAGGGTGAATATGATTATATGGTGGGATCGGGTTGCACGACACAACAGGAGGAATAAGAGAGGATTGATGAGGAGGAATAAGGGTGAATATGATTATTCGGTGGATCGGTTTGCTCGCCGAAACAGGAGGAATAAGGGTGAATTTATACGGAGTAATAAGGGTGAATTATTATGTTGATAATGATATATGGTGGGATCGGGTTGCACGCCGCAACATATATATATATTATTTACTTTTATTGTAATTTTTAATGAGGAATAAGGAAGGATTGGTGGGATCGGGATGCGCGCCGCATCAATATATGTGTTTATGTATTCCTCTCTGACTGTGTAAGTCATTCAGTAGTTTTACATTTCACTTAAGGATTGGTTGTAGCTGGATACTGATTCGACCCGTGAGTTATTTCTGTAAATTACAGATTTTCAAAGTGAATTTATCATGTTGAGTCATTACCTCCTGCCCTGCTGAGTCATTAGTAAGATAGTATTTTAAAAATGAAAGAACTAACATCATGTTACCTTACGTGACTTTAATTTAGAACCCGCTGATTATTTCTATACTTACTATTTCTACTAGTTGTCATATTTTACTTCAACCATTTTCTCAACTTAATCTTCTCAACATGTTTGAATTTTTATTTTAATTAAAAAGGAATTGTTATTATGTTTTAAACTAATAAAATCTATATTAAATGCAATAGTTATTCGATGTTGAGTTTTATTTGAAAAATGTTATTTTCCTCACTAAATTGATTTCTAAAACCAAACCTCATCTTTCTCACTGATTCCCTATTTGGTCTAAAAACTATAGATTTACTTCATGATATATATATATATATATATATANGGCACGTGGATGTCGATGTGCGAAGTGAGACAAAAAGATGTGGGCACAAGGTGCCGTGTATGTTGAAGAGTTGTTGGAATTATTGGAATCTTGTTCTAGAAACAATTGTTCGGTTGATTTGATATTGATTTCTCTACTTGAGCACATTTATGCTTAGCTGTAACCCAAATATGTTGTTGTTAGATTTACTTGGTGAATTCTTGTTGTCATTCGTGTTTCCTTTTCCTCTTATTGTTACCACTGCTTGCAACTTTATATCCTTTTTCTATCGGTATTACTTTGATAGTCCTTTCTTGTTAGATTTAAGTCATATCCTGTAGGTTATATATATTCCGTAATGTCTCGACCTGGACTCGTCACTACTCTACCGAGGTTAGGCTTGATACTTACGCTCGGTGTGGATGGATACTTCAAGGTGTACTTGTTGGGCGTTCGCAGGCTCTGAAGTCACTTTCTGTTGTATTCGTTTCTATTGTTTCATTTATTTCCGGAACAATGATGTATTTATTATGTATAACTACTCTTAGAAAGGCTTATGACTTGTACTACCGATTTTGGGAATTCTAAGTTTATAGAGAATTTAATTTCTAAGTTGTTAGACGCTATTTATTTATTGTTGTTCAATTTATGTTAGACTTACCTAGTCCCTAAGACTTGGTGCCATCACGATACCCAACGGAGGAAAATTTGGGTCGTGACAAGTTGGTATCAGAGCTCTAGGTTCATAGGTGCTACGAGTCATAAGCAGGTTTAATAGAGTCTTGCATATCGGTACGGAGACGTCTGTACTTATCTTCGAGAGGCTACAGAAACTATTAAGAAATTTCACATCTTTCATTCCTTATCGTGCGACATTGATTCAGCTCGAAGCATATATCATATGTCTCCTTTTTGCCTTCAGTTTTGTATCATATTGCACACTCCATATCAGCTATGCGCCAACTGTTCGGCATGTGGTGGATGGACTACGAGGGAGTCAGGGATGATCAAACATTGTCTCAATGTGTCATCCAGACTAAGAAGGCAGCGGTATTGATAGGCTCTTCGGTTGTTCACATGGGGGTGCATCGGGTTCTGGCATCTGATTGATTAGTACGAGCTTGGGAAGGTTTAATTGGTTAACTAGTGGTCGCGATTGTGGTAGGGTTATGAGGTGGATGTTGATTCGGGGATAGTTGGTGGTATTTGAGACTATTTTGTTCGCATGAGGTTTCAACTCCGTGGAAGATGCATTTTTATCGTTTAAGGCACTAGAGGGAGCAGGTTTGACTGTCACGAGAATGGATGTGCGCATAGTAGATGACTATGAGCACTGTGTGATTGGTGTTGTTCGGGCTGTGAATGTTAGTTTTGCGGATCATCAGATGTTGTTTTCTATGGCTTCGCGCCAAGTGGGTGAGTCCACTAGCGACCGTTAGATTGCAGAGTCAGGTGTTATATCAGTTTGGGTCGGAGATGTGTATATGTATTTATGGTATTGAAAGGTTCCCCGAAATTTGCATATGATTAAGATATGAGATCTTGCATGGGATATTGTTGGGGCTTGTGGTTTTCCTATGACATTAATTAGTGTGAATTTAAGTATTCAAGGGAAGTCGGAGAAATAACTTCAGATTCACCGGAGATCTATTCAGCATGGGCATCTTGGTTGCGGCATTACGGGGTGCTTCAGAGGAAATACAGTGGTTTGTGAGCTTCTGGGCTACGTGGTTCATGCTATGATTTTCTACATTGGGCTTTGGTTGGGATCATTGTGTATTGACATGGAGAAGTGTTATCCCAGGGGAAAGACGAGGAGTATTCGAAGAAATAGGTCAGCTTTGTGGTGTTGGGTCAGCATAACATTGGAAGTAATTGGTCCTTTTTGAATAGGAATTCTCTACCGGCATCTGTGGTAGTACTTTTGGGTTAAACAGTTTGTGTGATTCGGTTGAGTTGGGGAGATGCGGTCCTGATAGCTTAGTTGCGTGCGGGCGAGTCTCGAATAGTTCCCGATTGTGTTGGCCAGGCTTGAGTTGGCTGGTTGCTGTGTGCATAAGGAATATGCTGTACATTATGGTCTTCTCCTGAATGAATATCATATCAGGATTGGGTACTCTTGTGAGCTTAATATCACGGTTATGTTACCGGGCAGAATGGATATTATTTGTGCCTCTGACCTATGTTATGTGCTACTCTCTTATTTTGTGATGGGCTGTGAGGTTGTATGATTATTCTTCACGCATGTTGTAATTCCATTCAGGCCTTATGGCGATATGGGCGGGATAGACCTCGTGATGTTAATTTGCTCATTGCACCTTTGTTGTTCTTGCTTCTTCCATGTTTATTTAATTCTATTCATTTTCCCACAGTTATACTTGTGCACACTGTTGTGCTTGACTTCAGTATTCATGTGATCAGTGAAATCGAGCACTTTAGCTTGATGAGTATTTGGGAGTGGACGGCACGCCGCAGCGGATGTTATGTGGGGTGCTCTTTCTTTATGTTTATTTTGTGCTTTACTTTCCCTCTGTGGGATAAGTTGATAAAACTGTACCTTGTCATTATATCTGTTGCACTTGTTAAATAATCCTCGTACCTTGCTTTCCTTTTATTTTTCTTCATGCATGGGCAATTGATTATTGGGTGTACGGACCCTGTTAGGTGAAAATCTGTGTGGTTCCGTGATGGGTTGTTAGCTGGGCTGCTGGTATTGGCTGAAAGGAGGTTCTTAAACCGGAGGTTTGCTCTATCATACCGGGGTGAGAGTTCAGTGAGTGTTGTCATATTATTGGAAGAGCTGAGTTAGTGGAAGATTTCAATTGGTATGATATATATTCGATATGTGATTTAGAGTTGAGGGTGAGGCCCTCGTAATCTCTTTTGATTCGATAGGTTTGAACTGAGGTGAGTACCGCGATGAAAGTTGTATCATGATGGGATCCTTGTGATTTGTTTATGTGCTTTAACTCTTTCCTTGTTATATTGTTTGTAGGTTAATATTGATAGAGAGTTGTGCCTGTCGGGCTTGTTTGATAATTTCCTTATGTGTTTCTCTTTTCATATTTAGTCATTTTCATTCCGTGCTTCTTGAGTTTTAGCTTGCGAGGTATGTACCCGCTGGTGTTAGTTGTGGCTTGGTCATTCGGGTGTCTAATTATGAGGTCTTCATATTTCTTGCATCATTATTAGTGTTATGGAGATTTGAATCAGAGTTCTATCGGATATGAGGCTAATTGTCGGTGCTGAAATGATTTCGGACAGCTATTGTCATCAGAAGTGTTATTATGAGCCTACGAGTGGTGTGTTATGTTGTGTGGTCGTACCTTGTGGGTGTAGGCATGAGTTGATGCAGCTGGTTGAGACCGATACCGGATATGGATTTAGAATCGGATCTTTTGGAAATGAATGGAAGGTGAGAATTTGAGGTATGAGACTTATCTGCAATACAACACCATAGAAGTGACTTAAGCTAATCCAAGTATTATCTTGTAGTTTATTGTCCTAACAACTTAACCAACATACAAGTAATTTTAAGCACAATTAGTAGGCTGTTATACTCACCTTAAGAAGTAGCAAAAAATTTAAATTTCAGTAAAACACAGCCCACAACTATCCTCAATGACAACACAACCTCAAAGAGGTGTTGTTCTTCACCAGAACTAACGTTTGATATTGAAATATGGTGTAATCAATTTGCAAGACTTGAAATAACCTAGGGTTGATATGAAAACCATGGGAGATTATTTTACATAACATAAACAACTTAAAACAACCTCCCACACGAGCTGAAACCACCCAAAAATCAGCAACAACAAGAAGAACAAGAAACTTACTAGCGCGACGGGATTCCCGACACTTGATTTGTGTTGTTTGCCCTTTGTTTGGGTCTTGGATCATGAGAGAACCTTGAGAGAGTATTTTTAGGTGTATAGAGTCTGAAGATACTGAAAATGAACGAGTTAAAACGGGGTTGAGGCATCTTTTATATATATATATCAACATATCTAAACCGCCTATGTGGGTCCCATAGAGAGATGCTTGACGCAGTCTTGCTAAAATGTGAATATCTCTATACTCCGATGTTGTATATACAAATGGTTTAATACTTTAGAAACTAAACTCATATATCTTCAATTTGGTAGGTAGATCATCCAATAATTTCAAATATATTTGGATAAAAGCTCAGTTACATTTGACCTAATTTTCAGCACATTATGAGTGTAACTTGTGATGACCTTTACCAACTTTTGTTCCACAACTTACTCGACTTCAAAACATAGCACACGACTATCATACGACAAAAATAACTCATAGAGTAACCTCCTTATCATGTTAAGAACCATATTCTCACCCTAAAGTACATGTTATAACATTTCAAACTTGTCGACTTTCGACGAAACCCTATTTTCTTCAATTTGTTTACCATCTAAGCTTTCCAAACCTCCTGGTAATTTTTATTCGCGATATTAAATATTTTTAACCTACAAGGTAAAATTATTAACTTACTTTATATACTTCCAAAGATGATCTCATTTCTAAGCTTAAATTAATTAACTTACGACGTACTCTCACGTAGGAAAATATGAGGTGTAACATCATTCCCCTCTTTGGAACATTCGTCCTTGAATGTTGACTGGTGCACATTCCGTGTCTTAAACAATAGATTTTACGAATACTTTAATATTGTCTTTTCCAAATAGGGAGCTGTTCGGTGAATAAATCCAAATGCTAGGCATTCCCCCCTTTAGGCTTCTTTCTCACACTACAACTTGTGGTCGAAATTCTTCCAATCTCGTAATTATTTCTACCTTATTTCATGCAGCCTATACGATTCTGACCTTGTATGTGCACCTATGCGACTATTCTCTCCTTTTTCCTCCAGCGTCTTTAGACCTTCAGTTGTAATATCTCCCCATCCGGTGCTTTTGAGCTGCTAATCGGACCAGGGTGGCTTGTCGCCATTCGTCTGCTAAATTTAGAGTTGTGTCCATGGCTTTGTTGTTTGATGTTTTCGTAGCCTATTGGAACCTCAAGCTCGGTTCTCCCACTTCTACTGGAGTCAAAGCCTCTACGTTGTATACTAGAGCAAAATGGTGTCTTACCAGTTCTTGACCTCGAGGTACTTTAATATGCTCATAAGACCTCGGACATAATTTCCTTCCACCTTTGTTTTGAATCGATCAGTCTTTTCTTCAAGTTTTGCAGTATGGCCTTGTTTGTCGACTTCGCTTGACAGTTCGTGCTCAGGTGATAAGGGGTCGATAAAACCTTTTTTGGTCGTATGATCTTTAAAGAACTTATTGACCTTGTTGCCGATGAATTGTCTCTTATTGTCACAGATAATATCGGTTGGTATCCCGAATCGGCAAATTATGTGATCCTAGATGAAGTCGATAACCTCCTTCTCTCTAAATTTCTCAAATGCATGTGTCTCAACTCACTTGGAGAAGTAGTTGGTCATAAGCAAGATGTATTAAGCCTTACCGGGTGCCCATCGTAAATGAGCTGCAATATTCATTCCCTACTTCATGAATGGCCAAGGGTAATGGACCGGGTGAAGCAGCTCCCCGGTTGGTAAATCATTGGGCCATGCCTTGACATTCGTCGCATTTTTTAACAAAGCCCTTTGTATCCTTCTCCATTTCATTCAATTAATACCCGGCCCTAATTAATTTCCAAACCACAATTCCGCTCTCGAATGGTTTCCGCAAGTCGCCTCGTGGACTTTCCTCATCACGTAATCGGTCTCCTCGAGCCCTAAACATCTTTCTAGTGGTCCGATAAATGATCTTCGGTACAATTGGCCTACAACAAAGCAGAACCTGGCAGCTTTAGTTCGAAGGGCCCATGATTCTTTAGGATCCGATCGCAGTTTCCCCTTCTGAAGGTAGTCCATGTATTCGTTTTTCCAATCCTAAGTCAAACTCGTTGAATTTACCTCGGCATGACCAGCCTCTATCTCCGAGCTCATCAATTGCACCACCGTTATAGAGTTGAATTCTTTGGAGTCCACTGACGATCCTAAATTAGCCAACACATTGGCATCACCGTTATGAACTCGAGGCACATGTTGCAGCGTATACTCCTTGAACCGATGTAACAATATTCGTAATTTATTTAAGTACCTCCGAAATTAATATTCTTTGACTTCCGTTGACTTGGTTAACAACAAGGAGGGAATCGCACTTGGCTTCGATAACCTCAACCCCCAGGCTTTTAGCCAGTTCTAGACCTGTAATCATAGCCTCATACTCGGCTTCATTGTTAATTTATTTCACAGTTCTAATTGATTGCCTTATTATATTATCTGCTAGGGGATTTAGTACGATACCCAACCCGTATCCTTTCGCGTTGGAGGCACCGTCTATGAATAGGGTTCAGACCCCTAAGCTAGTCCCTGAGGCAAGTAATACTTCTTTATCGACCTTGGGGATCATGGACGGTGTGAAATTGGCCACAAAGTCTGCCAATATATGGGACTTTATAGTAGTTAGAGGTTTGTATTCAATACCGTACCCGCTAATCTCTACGACCCACTTTTCTAGCCAGCCTGAGAGTTCGAGTTTGTGTATAACATTCCTTAATGGGTATGAGGTCCCGACACATATAGGGTGAAATTGAAAATATGGTTTTAGTTTCCTAGATATGCTTAGCAAGGAAAGCGCCAATTTTTCTAGGTGTGGATACCTCGCTTCGGCATCACATAGGGTTCTACTAACATAATATATAGGAAAATGCAAACCTTCTTCCTCCCGAACCAGGACACTACTTACCGCCACCTCGTACATTGCCAAGTAAAGGTATAGTTGCTCATTCTTCTTAGGGGTGTGAAACAAGGGAGGGATTGATAAGTATTTCTTGAGTTCCTCCAAAGACTTTTGGAACTCAAGGGTCCAGGCGAAGTCACTCTTTTTCTTTAGTAACGAGAAAAACTGGTGGCTTTTATCCGATGACCTGAGATGAATCAGCCTAATGCGGCTATTCTCCCGGTCATTCATTGCACTAACTTGGCGTCATTGACCATGGTGATATCTTCAATGACCTTATCTTATCCGGATTGATCTCTATTCCCCGGTTAGATACCATAAAACCGAGGAACTTTCCGGAGCCGACTCCAAAGGCACACTTCTCTGGGTTCAGCTTCATATTGTATTCCCTTAGTATGTCGAAGGTTTTCTACAAATGCCTCAAATAGTCCTCTGCTCACATGGGCTTAACTAACATGTCATCAATGTAAACCTCCATTGATTTCCCTATTTGTTCCTCGGACATTCGGTTAACTAGGCGTTGGTACATGGCACCGATATTTTTTAACCTAAAAGGCATCGCATTATAACAATAAGTGTCGAGCCTAGTTTGGAAAGAAGTTTTCTCTTGGTCCTCCGGGTCCATCCGTATTTGGATGGCCCCGGAATAGGCGTCCAGAAAGCTCAGTGTCTCGCGCCCTGCCGTCGCATCGATCATTCGGTCGATATTGGGCAAAGAAAATGAGTTCATTAGACAAACCTTATCCAAATCCTTATAATCTATACACATTCTAAGTTTGTTTCCCTTTTTAGGTGAGACGACTACGTTATCTAACCAATCCGGGTATTTAACTTCCCGAATGGAACCTATTTTTAAAAGTTTAGATACCTCGTCTTTGATGAATGCGTATTTGACCTTGGACTCTGGACTCCTCTTCTGTTTAATCAGATGGAAGTTCAGATCCAAACCTAATTTGTGAATTGTTATTTCCGGTGAGATTCCTGTCATACCTAAGTGCGACCAGGAAAAACAATCGGCATTAGCTTTAAGAAAATCAATGAGTTTTTTCCTAAGCTTGGGGATTAACCATCTGCCCAGGTATACCTTTCTATCCGGCAGATGCTCAAACAATATGACTCGTTCCAGTTCCTCGATCGTTGACTTGGTGGCATCAGCTTCATCAGGTGCTACGAAGGATTTCAGGACCCCGAAGTCATCTTCCTCATCTGTTGGACGTTCCTCCCATTTTTCGGCTTGTTCGACGCCGAGACTTGTTATTTCTATTTGATGCCTTGCTAGTCCCTTATCTTCTTATTTCATGAGCATGGGTACCGGGATCACTTCTTCGACAACGAACATCTCATTTGCGGCCGGTTGTTCCCCGTAGACTGTTTTGTTTCTACCTAGGGTTGGAAATTCAATGCTTGGTGCAAGGTCGATGGTACCGCTCTCATGCTATGAATCCACGGTCTCTCGAACAAGTCATTGTACCTAATGTCCCCCTCGATCACAAAAAACTTTTCTTGTTTAGTGGTTCCTGCTGTGTTGATCGGTAGGGTGATGTCACCCTTCGTTGTCTGGTACGCTATATTGAACCCGTTCGGTACTCGAACTGCTGGTAAGATCTTATCCAACATCCCCACTTGTTCCATGACTCTTCATTGTTGATGTTGTCCGAGCTACCTAGATCAATTAACACGTGCTTAACTCGAGATTTATTAATAAGTACAGATATTATCAGTGCATCATTGTGAGGCTGAATGATTCCCTTAGTATCCTCGTCACTAAATGAGATGAACCTTTCCGAGTTCGTTTTTCTCTCATGATGGAGACTTTGGGGCATTTTATCATCGGTCCTTTGGGAACGTCTACTCCTTTGATAATCATATTAATCACATGTTGGGTTCTTCCTGCTCGACCTGCATTTTAGTGTCCATGTTCTTGAAATGGTTTTTGGCTCGCTCACTTAGGAATTCTCGAAGATGCCCATTATTGAACAAACGAGCCACTGCTTCCTTTAACTGCCGACAATCCTTGGTTTTATGCCCGTGAGTACCATGATATTTGCATATCCAATTTTGATCCCTCTATGCCGGATTGGACTAGAGAGTCGACCATTTTGTCTCCTTGATGTGATCGATGGCAGACACTATACTTGCTACATCTATGTTGAAATTATATTATGATAGCCTCGAGGCATTTTGACTCCGGGTGATCTGTTGAACCCGTTTCTATTCACTAACCCTTGATTGCTTGGATCCTGATCATTTGTTCTGTCGTTCCTGGTTGAATAGCGGCTGGGTCTGTTTCCCCTTCTATCTAAGTTTTAAGGCTGGTATCGGTCTCAGGCTGGCCTCGATTCCTGATCCACTACTTTTTTAGAATTATTATTTGATCTACTGGGATAAATCGACCCCGAAGGGGTCCCTAAATGGTCATCCTCGACTCTGATCTTTGATTGATATATGTTGTGGACATCGACCCAGGTAACCGCTGGATACTCTACCAAATTTTACTTTAGTCATTGAGATGCAATCGAACTTCGGGTGTTGAGCTCCTGAGTAAATGCCTGAACGGCCCAATCATCCGCAATTGGTAGCAGGTCCATCCGTTCAATTTGGAATCTCGACATGAATTCTCTAAGCATCTCGTTATCCCTCTGCTTGAATTTGAACATGTCTGATTTCCTCGTATCAACTTTAATGGCCCCGGTGTGAGCTTTAACTAAGGAATCTGCAAGCATATGAAACGAATCAATATACTTTTGAGGTAAATTGTGATACCATATCATTACTCCCTTAGACAGGGTTTCCCCGAAATTCTTCAGCAATACCGACTCGATTTTGTCATCCTCGAGGTCATTGCCTTTTATTGCGCATGTGCTTGGACCTATGGTCCAATTGTATATGGGAATATCGGGCATATGGAACCTTTTTAGAATCGGCTTTGATGCCGCGCTCAGTGGAAAAGGCTTCTGAATAAACTTTTTACAATCTGGTCCCTTCACTATCTGAGGTGCCCCCGAGATCTGATCAACCCTCGAGTTGTAAGTTTCCATTTCCTGATCATTCGCCTCTATCTTCGTTTTGTTGGATTCTACCCATTTTGTCAGTGCCACAAGCACTTTCATCACCTCAGAAGTTTCCCCGGATTCGGGCCCATTGGGTTCTGTAGCAATCTGTTCTTCCCTCTGAGTATCTTCTCCAACCCGTTCGGGTTCAGCCGCGTTATGATTTTGACTCTCCAATTGTGCTATGGCAACCTTTTGGGCTTGCAACTTCTCAAAAAATCAAACGTAATCTAACTCTATCGCCTTCCTCTTCGGGTGCCTCGCGAACTGACGATCGAGGTGCCCGTGGACGCTATTATTGGGGTTAGTTAGTAGGTTAGTGTTGACAGCAACCTGTGAATTAGTATCAACTGGATCAACAATTGGAGCACATTTAGGGCTGACAAGGGGTACGTTTTTGCTTGGCACCCCGTTGTTATTTTCACCGTGGTGGCCTGATTCAGCGTCAACACTCAAGTAAGCAGATTGAGAATCTGACATAATGAATAGTCCTGAAATCAAACTTCAAAGAACAAGTGTAAAATAGTGTGTTCTATCAAGATTCGTATTAAATTACCATTATTATCCTTAGCCTCTCGGTGGGCACCAAAATGTTTACCCTTAAAATGGATAACAATTAAATTTATATGGGGTTTAAAGGATATGTGGTTTAATTTGATACAAACGATCAAAAAACAGTAAATAATGGAATTGAAATGAGATAAAACGATAAAACCAATGTCGTGAAGTAATAAAGCCTTGCGTCAGGCATAAATGCCAAGGTCGCTTTCAATTGATCCCTTGAGATAGAGCTTGGATCCAGCTAAATGAGTGAACAATTGAAGAATACTTAGAACTATTGCTGAGAGTTAAAATAAATTTTATTGCCTTGATATGCATGCCAAAAACAATGTCAAAAATGAAGGAAACTTCTCTTTATATAGTAGAGGAGTTTTAATCCGAATACAAGTCTAAGTAAGGTAAAAATCTTTCCCTTCCTTTTCTCCCACGAAAACGTGATCTGCAGTTAATACCGAGGGTGATCCTCCCCGCAATATCCGGCTAATGGCAGATATTTCGGCTCCCCTTTTGTCTTCTTTAACCGGCTTTCCTTTATCCTCGATTGTTCCTATCATTCGAGCTTGATTCTATTCGGGTTTGCCCATGCTCGAGACTCGTTGTACCGCTTGTTCGTCCCTGGTTCCGATCTATGGGTACCTTTCGGTTTCACTCGAGCTAGTAATGAATAACGTCCTTCCTCATTTCACAACGAGAAATCGGGGGTAACTATATCCCCGATGTTTATCCGTACACACACATATATATAGCTTTGCAATGAAGTGTTCTTCTATTTTCTCTTTAAATGGTTTTCATTGATTAAACTTTAGAGAGGAGTTACTTCACAAAGATTTAATTGTCAAAATATCATTAATTATCCACTAATTTAGCTTCCTTTTTCTTCTATAACAGCTTAGTTCTTTTCATTTCATAATAATGTCTTTTGTAAATACTTCTATCCTCATCCTGGCATTATTTTGGCAGCAAGAGAACTATTTTGGGTTATTTTGACACCTTTGCATAAATCTGCATACCAAGGATGTTTTTCTCAGGTCAGGCTTGTATATATTTAGGACTGTGTTTAAGTGTTCAATTTTTCTATTATTCTCAATACTTGAAGGCATTATTTTTAACCCCAAGTATTGTTCAGAAACATCCATATTGTTTAACTTTCAAGATCCACGTACATATGTTTTGGCTTCAATTTCCATGCAGCCTCCTAGTGTTGTACTATATCGAGCAGTATATGTTAGGATTCCAAAGTTGGTTTAGTGCTTATTGTCATATGTTTTCATATGCTGCACCATGCATTAACCTCATCTAAGGTCCCTTAGTTGGTCCTATAAACTTAAACGATTCCCTCCTTCTTCATATGCATGGCATGCCTACACTTCTGGTACAACTTTTCTACTATTATCTTGAGTATTACAAGAAACTGAAATATTATCTGAAATTTTCTATTCGTCCTTTCATTTTCTTTTTTACTTTTTTCCTGGGGGAGATGTGCTTGGTCCTACTCAGAGTTGATCGCAAAATTAACCACGTGCTTATGTTTTTGTTGGGAGGGTGTGTTGAAGTCAAAATACCCCGTTGCTATTCACTATTGTGGTGTTGCTAATATTATCACTGGAAAGGTTTAATATTTATCTGTCCAAACATATGTCAGAATCATGTCAATAATTGGTTCAGTATCAATATATTGGATGAGGAGATGCCTATATGGGTTTCTTTTGCCTTGTCCTAGTTATAGAAATCGTGAATGAATCAATTTTTGCTATTTATAAATGTTACAATTAGTTTTTTTTGAATTTTCAATTTTAAGATCTGGTAAAAAGGAGTGTTTAAGATGAATTAGATGTACTATATGGCCCAAAAAATTTGTAATTTAGTTTTAGCTTCAATTCTTTGGAAAAGTTCTTTTGTTGTATGCACATTTTTATCGTCTTCCTTATATATATTGTTAGTAAAGTTTTTTCAGCTTCTCATGGTTCCTATTCCTTCATTTACTTTGGATGTTTTTGCTCTTTGCACCCAGTGTATTAAGCTGAGAATGTTTTACGTTTTGATGATTAACAAATCAAAGTGGTTTATGATGAAGATAACCAGGTTTCATGATACAGGCTGATGTGCTACTAAAAGCATATGAGAGATGTAGATAACAAGTGAACTAGGTTCATAGAAGACCAAAACCAGAATGTTGATCAGAGGCGGATAAAATATTCTGTGCTGTTTAAATTTCTGCGATTATTTTTGGTTGTGTCTGTCTACATAGTTCAAAGAACCGGGTTTGTCGGAATCCCAAAAATCGGATAAGACACAACTAACTCTCCCTTCTCGTGTCTAGGTATATCCTTAAATAACACAATGGTTGATGATTTTGATTCAAGGTTATTGGTAGCTTCTGTAATATCTTATTCAATAAACATCACTTCAATAAGGGTATTGTTAGATCCAAGTTTCAATGATGAATGATCACGCTCAACTGTGTCTAATAAAAAACTAAGCGGGCGTTGCAAATATAATCCGGGGTATTAAGCCCAGAGTCGATCCCACAGGGAATTAACGTATCAAGAAAGCCGTTAAAATACTAAACTCTCACTTAATCAACTTCCTCAAACTTTATGAATAATAATCGATGTTGTAATTACCACTAAGATCAATGAAATTGCTAAACTAAGATTAACTAACAACAGCTGAACAAAATTAATAAACTAAAGATTAACTAACAATGAGGTGTAAACAATTGTAATAAAGGTCTAAGGCAATGGTTTCCCCCGTTGGTACATTCCCTAGTTGTATGTTCCTATAGCTTTGACTTGGTTGTCTCTATCAATCATGAACTATCCAGCTATCGTAAATCTCTCTCGAGCATTTATGATAATTTACTAGTCGCACTCTCTCGAGCTACGCTAGCTATATTTACGTTACAGCTCACTTTAGATTGCACCCGAGGTATATTATCTCTAACCCAACCTCTAAACCCTCGGTTATAACTCTCGTCTATACTCCGGGAGTGATGTTGTTCAACAACTACCTAAATATGCACTCTCTCTCAAGCAGATACATAATAAATAGGAACCGCTAGTTGAGGGCCCTTCAACTAACTACAATCAAAACGTAGTTGAACAAATAGAGATAAATAACCAACTCAAAACTATATTAACATGCCAACGAGTTCATCCCCAANGAAGAAAATAAGGATTGATGCCCCAATTGCCTCCCTTGCCTCTTTAGGTCGAATTTGTGTCCAAAATATGTCTCATCACTCAATAATAACGTTCTACCATGTATATATACTAAGTAGGGTCGGGCCCAAACAATTATAATTTCTCCTACGCGAAAAAGGACAAGTTTCCAGGCCACCACTAGCGCGGCCGCGCTAATCTCGCGCTAGTGGGGTTTTATTCTGCCCCAGTCCGCGCCAGGTCCGCAGTCTCAGTTTGTATCGCGTTTTTGACCCTGTTCCGTTTGGAATTTGGAAAAAACATAAAACATTAAAGTTGTAGCCCTTTGAGTTAGATTTCCAATCATATATTATATATCCCAAGTGGAGTTAGGAGGAAAACGTTATGTCTATTTTACTAGAAAATGCATAATATGTCTTCTCGAGTCTTCGTTTGTTCTCAACTATCAAATTTGACCCCCGAACACGATCCCGACTTAATTCCTTGAGCTTTTACTCAGCCTTCAAATCTATAAATCACTTAAATTCATTCAATAACATCTATATAGCTCGGAATAACTCCTACAAGGCATAAAACACACAGTTAGTGCAAAATACTAGCGATTAAAGTTCAAACTCAATTAAAGTGCAGTAAACTAGAGTGTAATAAGCGACTAAAATACGTAATTATAGCCTATCATCAATGAAAAATAACATGTCTTTATTTGTCCATTCTAGGATAAAATGAGAATGAGATCAAAATTATCAGGAAGATGAGAAAGGAAGAAGTAAAGGAAAAGGAGTACAAGCTTTACATAGATCTGACAACTCAGGCGAAGGAGAAAAGAAATGAAGGACCAAAATTAGAGGAGTCCAAGACTGCTGAGAATCCTCCTATCATAGTCACTGAAGAACTGAAGAAACGTATCTTAAAGGAAAGTTGTTAAACTCCAAAATCAAAGGACTAATCAAAGGTTAGTTGTTGAAGTGGGATTCGCTCGCAGAAGGAAAGCCCTGATGATTAAGATTCAAATTAAGGAGGCTCTGAACTTATTCTTGGAATGAATCAACTCTGATTCACTCCAAAGGATCAATTCCCTTAGGACTGCAAACCTCTCAAGATCTGTCGCAATTAAATCAAAGAAGATCTCTCAAGGTGTATATATTATAAAACGGCAAAGAGGAGTCATATACTTAGATCGAACCAACTTTGTGCCTATTCTAAGAAAGCATTGTAATCTGAGTGAGATTTACTGTGTAAAAGTAAAGAGAAGAAAGAATATTGGTGAGGCATTGTATCAAAGTTACATCGAGTTTACTTAGAACCAAAAGGCAGTTGGTGTTCGCGATAACATCAACATACTTGTACAACGTTTTCAAGGAGCTTTGAAGAGAGAACCCTCTTGCAACCCAAGAGCACTAGAGTAGGATTCACATTGAATCCAAACCAGTATAAAATACTTGGTGACATTTAATATTTGCACTTTACATTCTGTCTTTAATTTTTACCTCACTTTTGTTTTCAGTCAAATAATTAGCAAACTAGTCAACTACTTAGCTATAAAAAGAAAAATCTACAATTCACTTCCCCTCTTGTACTTTCAATTGGTATCAGAGCGGGTCTCCCATTTTAATTTTGCTAAACAACTGGTGAGAAAGATCATGTCAAATCAATTAATTGTGGAGCTTTATTCAAGAAGGGACTTAATAAGTGAGGCCTCCATACTTTATGGAAAACACTTTTCACATTGGAAGGTTTGCATGGAAATCTTATGATGTTAAGATTTGGCATGTAATAAAAAAGGGAGACTATCAGATTCCAGCTGCAAAGCTCGAAAAGAAGGCAGATGGCAAACGTTTACCGAACCCATCAATCTGGATGAATACACTGATGAGCAAATGGAAGTAATACAAGTGAATGCCAAGGCACGAAATCGTTTATACACCACAATAAGTGGAGAAGAATACGACAAGATCTCAAGTTGTGATACTGATAGAGAAATGTTGGACAATTTGGAAGTCACATATGAAGGGACAAACAAAGTTAAGGAAACAAGGATAAACTTGCTAATCCATGACTATGAACTTTTTCAAATGAAAGAAGGGGAATCCATTGAGGATATGTTTGTCAGATTCAGCAAAATTATTGGAGATTTAATAGTCTTTGGAAGACCATACTCAAGTGGTGAGAAAGTTCAAAAAGTTCTAAGAAGTCTATCCACTACTTGGCAAACGAAAGTAGTAGCTCTTAATCTTAAGATCTAGACAAATTGTCATATGATGAACTACAAGCAGATCTCATTGCCTTAGAGAAAACACATCTCAAAAAACGGGGACAAGAAGAAAAGAAGAAAATTATTGCCTTCAAATCCTCAATCGAAGGATCTAAAGAAGAAAATGAAAATGAAGCTCAGGAACTGAACAAGAAATAGCTATGGTTTCCAAAATAATGGATCGGCTAATGAGAAGTTACAGGAACATAAAAAGAGGGAGAATGTCCTCCAGAAGAATATCAAGACAATATAATGAACAAGAAAAGAATGATGGGAAATGCTATGAATGTGAAAAATATGGTCATATACAAGCTGAATGCCCATATCTCAAAAGAAAAGCCTCGAGAGGATTTAACAAAAATAAATCCTTTGGAAGCTGGAGTGATAAAGATAGCTCAGAGCATAGGGATATTTCAAATCTATGTTACATGACTATAATAGAAATAATACGAACAAGTTCTCGGGTTGCTTGATAGATAAAGATGTATCAAATGAAGACAACAAGGAAAAAACTGAAAATTGCTTCATAGCATGGGGTGAAACTAGCGAGGTAAGACCATATAAATGTGATAGACGCAATGAATTACAAGACATTCTTGATCTCACCCTAAAATAGTCTCAAAAGATTCTAAACAAATTAAGGATACTAAATAGGGAAAGAAGGACTGGGAACTTAAACCTGAAGTCTGTGAAATCAAAAGAGACGTACTTCAATAAAAAGTTCAAGAATTGCAATTGCAACTCAATGGCATGCACAAATCCACCAGTCACAGCTCTATTAGGTCAAATCAGGTGACTTATAAGTCAACTGAAAAAAGACTTATTGGAAAGGGATCTACTAGTACTGACACTACCAGTAGATCAAATGATAAATCCATTCATGTATGTCATTATTGTAATAGAAGTGATCGTAGATATTCCTTTTGTAGATTTCGTAACTCAAATGATTCAGGATGGATTTGGAAACCCAAAAACAGTCCTAATATTACTAGAACTAACCAAAAAGGACCCAAGTAAGCTTCGATACCTAAAAGAAAGTAATAATTTTATTTTTTCTAGGGACACCACAGGAAGAGTCGAAAAGGGAAATGATATTTAGACAGTGCGTGTTCCAGTCATATGATGGGCGATAAGGATCTATTCAAAGAAGTTACAAAAATAAATGGAGGAAATGTCAAGTTTGGTGATGGTTCGAAGGCAAAATCGCTGGCACCGGTATTGTTACATTCAATAACAATCGTAATATCACAAAAGTTTATATTATGGATAGACTCAACTATTATCTCCTGAGCATAAGACAACTGTACGATTCTGGATATGGAGTCAAATTCAAGAAAACGAGTTGTGCTTTCAAAGATGAGACATGTAAAATTATTCTGCCGGGAAAAAGGTATGTAAATGTTTACATTCTAGACTGCATTAAAAATCTAGATGCTCACATTTATCTGGCATCCATATCTGATGACCCCTGGCTTTGGCATGAGAAACTTGGTCATGCAAGCATGCACCTAATTGAAGAACTTTCTAAACATGACCTAGTTATTGGCCTTCCTAAACTAAATCTCTCTAGGAACCATGTATGTGATGCATGTCAACTTGGAAATCAAACTAGAAACTCTTTCAAACCCAAAGATATTGTGTCCACAACCAAGCCCTTACAGTTACTTCACATAGACTTATTTGGACCTACTAGAACTACCAACTTTGGAGGTAAATGATATGTATTTGTTATTGTTGATGACTACTCACATTTTACATGGGTAATATTTCTGTCTCACAAACATGAAGCTTTGAAAAACTTTGAGATCTTCTGCAAAAGAATCAAGAGAGAAAAGGGGTATCTCATTTAAACCATACAAAACAATCATGGAGGTCAATTTGAGAGCAGTTCATTTGAAGAATTCTGCAGTGATCAAAGATAAACTCACAACATCTCAACTCCTAGATCATCTCAGCAAAATGGAGTGGTTGAATGAAAAAAGAGAACCTTACAAGATATGGCCAGAACAATGATATTAGAACACTCTCTGCCAAATCACTTTTCGACAGAAGCAGTTAGCACAGTGTGCCATATTCTCAACAGATATCACATACAACTTATTCTAAAGAAGACTTGTGGAAAGGCCAAACATAGGATACTTTCATCCGTTCGGAAGCAAATGATTCATTCACAACAATGGTAAGGAAAATCTTCGTAAGTTCTATCCAAGGAGCGATGAAGGTATATTTCTTGATTATTCAAATAACAGTAGGTCATTTAGAGTTTATAATCAACGTACCTTGAGTGTAGAGGAATAAATTCATGTTATATTTGATGATAATAACACTATGGCCGGGAAAGGAATCATTGCAGGTGATGAAGATATCAATCAAGACATCGCAGATGAATGAATCTCATAAGTCTAAAAAGCCCACTAACAGCAACAACAAACCTAGAAGTCAACTAATGAATCTGTCAGCAATCATACTGAACTTCATAAGGAGTCGACTACTTAGATAACTGAAACATGACCAAATGAATGGAGAAGTAAACCTGAATATCCACAGAAGTTCATCATAGGAAATACAAATGATGGAATAAAAAATAGGGGAACTCTCAAGAACAAGGCCAACATCGCACTTATTTCTCAAATCGAACCAAAGAAGGTTGACGAAGTCTTAAAATACCCCATCTGGGTACAAGCCATGCAAGATGAACTTGATCAATTTAACAAAAATCAAGTATGGAAACTTGTGCCTAAGCCAGCAAATTCTACAATCGTTGGAACCAAATGGACATTCATAAACAAGTTGAATGAGGATGGAAAGGTAATTAGGAACAAACCAAGATTAGTGGCTCAAGGCTACTCACAACAGGAAAGAGTCGACTATGATGAAACATTCGCTTCAATAGCCTGATTAGAATCAATTCATGTATTACTTGCATATGCATCGTTTAAAGGTTTCAAACTTTTTCAAATGGATGTTAGGAGTAATTTCTTAAATTGTTTTATTGCTGAGGAGGTATATGTAAAATAAGCTCTCGGATTAGAAAACTCACAATTTCCTTACCATGTGTATAAGTTGACTAAAGCTCTCTATGAACTCAAGCAAGCCCCTAGAACTTGGAATGAGAGGCTAAGTTCATTTCTAACTGATCATGGATTCACAAAAGATATCAAAAGATCTTTTTAAGGTAATCTCATTATTCAGATTTACGTCGATGATATTATTTTTAATAGTTCTAACTCTTTTTTGTGGAAGGAATTTTCAAATCTCATACAGAGTGAGTTTGAAATGAGTATGATGGGATAACTCATGTTCTTCCTTGGACTTCAAATTCAGCAATAAGAAAAAGGCACATTTATTTGCCAGACCAAGTATACTAAGGAGTTGATTCAAATATTTGGCATGAGCAATGCTAAAGCAATTGGAACGCCTATGAGTCCATCAACCAATCTTGATAAAGATGAGAAAGGAAAATCAGTGGATGAAACCAAGTATCGTGGAATGATTGGATCGCTGCTATTTTTAACTGATAGTCGATCAGATATCATGTTTAGTGTGTGTAAATATGACAGGTTTCAGTCAACTCTTAAGGAGTCACACTTAACTGTAGTATAGCAAATAATTCACTATCTTAACGGAACTATCTCTCATGGACTATGGTATCCACGTTCTAACATTTTTAAACTTGAAGGATTTTCAGATGCTGATCTTGCAGGTGACAAAGAAGATAGGAAAAATACTAGTGGAATGTGCCAATTGCTGGGAAAAGCATTAATCTCCTCGAACAGTAAGAAACAAGGATCAATGGTTTTGTCACAACCGAAGCAGAATACATTGCCATTGGATAATGTTGTGCTCAATTACTCTAGATATCTCATCAATAGGGTGACTATGAATTATATTTTAAACCTATTCAAATATTTTGTGACAATTATAGTGCTATATGTCTCTCAAAAAATCTTGTGCATCGTTCTAGAGCTAAGCATATAGATGTTGATACCCAATTTTTCCATATATATTTCAAAAATACATATATACTTTCAAAATAGTGCATGAGCATCAACTAGTATTTTTCCATAATTTTCTGTAATTTTAAAGGATTTTTAATTAATTTATTCCAGCATTTTATTATCTAAATAATTACTAATTGCGTTAAAAATGATCTTATAATAATTTTATTACTTAATTTTTATCATTTATATTTATATTAAGCTTTAATTATTTTATGCAGAATTATATTTACATCTTTAGGTTATAATTGCAATAACTTTGCAATAATAGCCCATGCATGCATAATTACTTTATTTACACGAAAAATAAATTTTTATAAGATTAAGTAATTATTTTAAATCATTTTTCATATACAAGTAGCACTTTAATAATTTATTAATTATTTTTATAAATTATTTTACTGATTTAATTGGGTATTTAAAATCTAGCCTCTTTTCTTTTTCAATTTTGGACCTAACCCAATCCCAAAAAGAAGGAGTTGTCCCAAAAATGTCGAAACCCGATTTCGCGAGAAAAAGAGGCGCGCGACAGCATGGGGACTCTGCTGGGGATATTTCTAGGCTATTACCATAACGAACCTGATTTTGTGAATTAGTCTTTAAACATGTCTTTATTATTTCGTTAATACTTGCATATCCCTTCCCCTTCCCACTTTATGTGTATTTATTTTCCTATCTTCAGTTATTTACGATTTGTCTTTCTTGTTTATTACTCTTTACTATAGAAACTGACTTGTCTCTTTGTTTTCTTTATTAACTGCCTTTATAATTATTAAATACCACATTTATCATTTTTCCATCGTGCAAATACGTGACAACGTGCTATTTTCTGTCGCATAAATCATGCTCAACGTCATATTCCACTCGTGCGTAATTAATATCATAGCAACGCTTGATGAGTGTTTGCGCTCTTCCTATATCACCCTATTTGAATTTGAAAAGGCTTATTTGCGGTAAAACTAGTCGATCAGCGGTGCAATCGACGGTTCCATGCCTTTCCCCCTCAAGTTGTCCGCTTGAGGGTACAGTCTACACTTCTATAGAAACCTTACTTTGATTATAACTGTACATGCATCATGGTCAAACCAAGCCTAGGTCAATATGTTGTCCACATAATAACCCTTTAAGAAAAGCCTTGTCCAAAGTCTACCGGGGTTTCCATAATCCCAACAGACGCAACCACGATCTGTGCATTAATTTGGAGAAATAAGTGCCAATATGCTAATCATTAATGTATAAATAGTCGAATCTGGAGGGGGAAAGGGTCTAACGCTATTTGTTTTGCAGAAAATGAGGCACGAAATCCCCAAGTTCTGCATGGTCCATGTCATACCACCATTGTTGTTAGATTGGTGGGAAGACCTTCCGTCAAGTGATAAAAACTATGTGAAAAGAGTCCTTGGAAACCTACCTTCCTTATTAGATAGCCTACCAAACAACATGTTGATCGAAGCTGCTACCATGTTCTGGGACGGAGAAAGGGTCGTACTCCGTTTTGGCAACATAGAAATGACCCCTCTTTTGGAGGAAATAGGGGGATTCGCTGGACTACCTTGGGACAATCCCGGTTTATTGGTGCCGTAAAATCGCACTCCCAGAGGGTTTCTGAAAATGATGGGTTTGAAAAAGAATGACGACTTGGTGTGTCTGAAGAAATCCTATGTACCCTTTGACTTCCTTTATGAACGATACGGTCACAAAAAATCCTACCGTATCTTCCATGACGAGTTCTCCATCACTTCCTTGGGTTGGATTCATCACAGGGTTTTTATGTTTATCGTCTGCTTCTTGGGTATGGTTGTGTTTCCAAGCAAAATGGACAGAATTCACACCAGACTGGCCATGGTAACAAAAGCTTTAATGGGGGGAATCGAGGGACAAACATATACTATTGTCCCTATGATTATAGCAGACATATATCGGGCCTCGGATCGCTGCCAGAAGGGGTTCAAACACTTCGAGGGTTGTAATCTGCTACTACAAATTTGGTTGCTAAAACATTTCCAGAGAGGTCAATATCGCCAAGAGTTTCCGCGAAGGACGTGGAACGATCACATAGCCTTTCATCACCCCAAGAGAATGGCCTTTATCCTAGATAGGTTTGCTCAACCGGAGAATGCCACAGAATGGGTGCAATTTTTCGACAACTTGATTGAGGACCAGGTTCATTGGATATTCGAGTGGTTCCCCACCAATGAGTTCATCATCCGATCTAGGGACGCTCCACACTTGGTGTTGATTGGGTTAAGGGGTATACACCCCTATGTTCCTATCAGGGTCATGAGATAAGCTGGTAGAAAAAATATTATACCATGAGTCTTCAAAATAAGTCACTACAGGGCGAATTTCCAAGATGATGACATCCCATATAAATGTGAAGCTCAACATATGTGGCACTTGAAGATTATTATGGAAATGGACACTATCGATCCGGATCGATATCATGCAGGGCATGTGTACTTTTACCCATCATGGTTGGAGGACTGCATAACAGGAATAGTTGAGCCAGGGGTCGGTCGAGGGAACAGAGTCGTAGATAAGGCTGCCCAAGCACAAGTGAAGTATAACAGACTGTGCAAAATGGTTCGCGAGTCCAAGGCTAAGCATCTGAACAACACAAAACTGATGTGGAATTAATCAATGAGTGGAGGGAAATGGCTATCAGATCAAATGAAAGGCTAGAATATCTGGAGCAAGGTCTGATGGAACTGGAAGGGAAGATGAGGAAAAGAGTCATAGACTGCCAGAATGCTGAAGGTATCGAAGGAGGACATCTCGCCAGGGCATACCTGCTGCTGGACATGCGCGACCTGGGGAACCTGATCGATGGAGCCAAGAGAACCAAGCCTGGAGAAGGTCCTTCTGGGACCAAGTAGATTAGGCTTATTTGTTTTTCTTTTCAAATGTAATAAAGCCAAAAGCCATTAGTTACTTACCTTATTGTCGTTTTAGATTCGTCTTATTTATTTCGTTAATGAAATGAGGCAATTATTGGCATTAAAATTCTCCAAATATACTTGTCGCTAGGCCTACCTCGGGCACAACGAGGCTCCCAAATTAGGACGCGAATTTACATTCCTGCAAACCTCTCCCTCACACTAAACGTCCCAGATATCAACAATCCAAATACCTAAAACCCGGCATCTCCTCAGAATACACCCAACCAATGCCCGCAGAATCCTCCCACACCCCACCAATATACAACCCCTCATCAAAATACTTTACCCATACCTACACCTCCTCAACATTAGCATCTCCCCACTCAATGTCTGCAAACCACTTATTCCACTCCTTAAAATACCCCTCAGCTTACCGGGGTTCCCAAAATTCAACCAATGATCACCACTACACCCAAACTCCTGACATTCACCAAAACAACCCCATATACATGGAAAACTTACCCCACTCCACTCAGCCAATCTCATATACACTGGAATACGTCGAAAAGGACCTGCTCATTAAGAACATGGAAAAAGAGCTCAAGAAACTTGATGCGAGACTAAATTGCATAGTTTAACATATGATATACCTTACATTTTATGAGCATTAATGATAAAATTACACTTTTTATGTGCTTAATGGAGTTTATTTCATGTGTAGGTGAATTGGAAATGGAAACGGAGCTAAAGGGATGCAAATACGTCAAAAATACGCAAAAGGAGACGCCCGGGCGATAGCCGGGCGTTTGCCCCATAAGGCCTGCCCCCCCTGGTGTTAGGGGGGCGTTTACCCCATAAGGCCTGGCCCCCCTTGGCGTTAGGGGGGCGTTAGGGCCATAACGCCAGCCCCCCCTGGCGTTAGGGGGGCGTTAGAGCCCAAACGCCAGGGGTC
>ML301693.1:0-26896 GCA_005239505.1 Nicotiana paniculata
CTTTTAGCTCCGTTTCCATCTCCACTTCACCTACACATGAAACAAACTCCATTAAGCACATAAAAAGTGTAATTTTATCATTAATGCGCATAAAATGTAAAGTATATCACATGTTAAACTATGCATTTTAGTCTCGCATCAGATGCCCAAGATTTTGTGGATAGGTGCAGGGACAAACTGCACAACATGAGGATACTAGAGCCACATGGAGTGAATTTCACTACCTTTCAGTTGGAGGGAAGATCTCGTAGGTGGTGGCAATCCAATATTCTTAGCAGGCCAGCAGATTCTCCTCCTGTCACTTGGTAGCAGTTCACGCAGATGTTGCTGGATAGATATATCCCACCCTCTGAGAAGGAAGAGCTGCGGTATCAGTTTGAGCGGCTAGAGCAGGGACAGATGTCACTGACAGATTATGAGGCCATATTTTCAGAGTTGTCTCGCCATACACTCATGATACTACCTACTGATGAAGAGAGGGTGCGGAGATTTGTGGCTGGGTTGCATCCAGGTATTAGGGCCACCATGGCCCGAGAGGTGGAGATGGGTACTCCTTATCAACTCGTGGTAGAGATTACTCGCAGGATCGAGGGGTATCAGTCAAGGATCAGGGAGCAGGGGCAGCAGGACAAGAGGGCTAGATTCTCTGGAGATTTCAGAGCTGGCCCAGCTAGGGGTAGAGGTCATTTTAGCAGTGGTCAGCCCAGGAGGACTTTATATTCAGCACCTCCACCACCTCCCTGAGGTGTTCCAGCGAGGCCTCATTTCAGCGCCATGCCAGATCGTTCCTACCGTCCTCCAGCCATTCAGAGTTCATCCAATGGTTATCCCAGTCATCCGAGATCCTCCGACCCCTACTTCAGTGCTATGCCAGAGGGACATCGCCCTCCGGCCGTTCAGGGTTCTTCTTTAGGGAAGCAGACTATGGTACCTGGGAGTTTTTACGAGTGTGGAGAGCCAGGTCATATGAGGAGGCAATGTCCCAGGTTTCAGGGAAAGGCCGTACAGCAGGGTTACCAGCCGATGGGTCCGGCACCAGCAGTCCGGCCACCTAGAGTTGGAGGACAGGTCGACAGGGGTCGTCCTAGAGGTGGAGGCCATTCAGGGGGAGGTCAGGCAGCTCCTGTTCACTCTGATGGAGCTCAGTCTTCCAGTACTCCAGCCAGTTTCTATGACATTCCGGCCAGATCAGATGCAGTGGCCTCAGACGCCTTGACCACAGGTATTATTTGTCCCGGATCCACCTATTCATATATTTCAGCATTATTTGCTCATTTTCTGGATGCTCCTCGCGAGTTCTTGGGTTCTCCTATATATGTGTCCACTCCTGTGGGCAATTCTGTGGTGGTAGACCAGATTTATCGGTCTTCTGTGATCACCTTCTGTGGGTTCGAGACCAGAGCGGACCTTTTATTGCTCGACATGGTTGATTTTGAGATTATTCTAGGCATGGATTGGGTATCTCCTTATCATGTCGTGCTATATTGCCATGCCAAGACAGTTACTTTAGCCATGCCCGAGTCACCCTAGGCTGAAGTGGAGAGGTTCCTCAGTTAGTGCAGCCAGCCGGGTTGTTTCATTCCTGAAGGCTCGATATATGGTCGAGAAGGGTTGTCTGGCCTATCTTGCTTATGTGCGGGACACCACTGTCGAGTCTCTGACGATTGATTTAGTGCCAGTGGTTTGAGAGTTTGCTGATGTATTTCCTTCAGACCTTCCCGGCATGCCTCCGGACCGTGATATTGATTTCTGCATTGACTTAGCTTGAGGCACCCAGCCTATATCTATTCCTCCATACCGTATGGCTCCGAAAGATTTGAAGGAGCAGCTTCAGGAGTTGTTAGCTAAGGGGTTCATCAGCCCGAGTGTATCGAGATATGGCCACTATGAGTTCTTGGTAATGTTCTTTGGCTTGACTAATGCCCCAACAACTTTCATGGACTTGATGAATAGGGTGTTCAGGTTGTATATTGATTCCTTTGTTATCGTCTTTATTGATAACATCTTGATTTACTCATGTAGCCTGGGGGAGCACGAGCAGCATTTGAGAGTTGTGCTCCAGACTTTGCGAGAACAGAAGCTATATGCTATGTTCTCCAAGTGTGAGTTCTGGTTAGATTCCGTGTCATTCTTGGGGCATGTGGTATCCGGAGAGGGTATCAAGGTTGATCCTCAGAAGATCGAGGCAGTTCAGAGTTGTTCGCGTCCTACTTCAGCTACAAAGATCAGGAGCTTTTTGGGCCTAGCAGGCTATTATCGCCGATTTGTGGAGGGGTTCTCTTCTATTGAAACTCCATTGACCAGATTCAATCAGAAGAATGACCCGTTCCGATGGTATGACGAGTGTGAGGCAAGCTTTCAGAAGCTCAAGACAGCATTGACCTCAGCACCAGTTCTAGTATTGCCTTCCGGTTCTGGGATGTATACAGTATATTGTGGCGCTTTGCGCGTTGGCTTGGGGTGTGTGTTGATGCAGGAAGGGAGAGTTATTGCTTATTCTTCGCGCCAGCTGAAGGTTCATGAGAAGAATTACCCTGTGCACGACTTGGAGTTGGCGGCGATTGTTCATGCTCTTAAGATTTGAAGGCACTACTTGTATGGAGTGTCATGTGAGTTTTATATAGACCATCGTAGCTTGTAGCAATTGTTCAACCAGATGGATCTTAATTTGAGGTAGCGCATATGGATTGAGTTATTGAAGGATTATGATATCACCATTCTCTATCATCTGGGAAAGGCAAATGTGGTAGCAGATGCTTTGAGCAGGAAGGCGGAAAGTATGGTTAGCTTGGCTTATATTGCTGCAGAGGAGAGACCCCTGGCCTTGGACATTCAGTCCTTGTCTAATCGCCTAGTGAGATTAGATCTTTCAGAGCCTCGTCGAGTTCTTGCATATGTGGTTGCTCAGTCTTTGTTATTGGGGGAGATTAAGGCTCGCAGTATGATGATCCGTATTTGGCAGAACTACGGGAGACAATGGTTCAGGATAGGGCCAAGGAGGTTACTATTGGCGAGGATGGAGTTCTGATACTTCAGGGACGCTTATGTGTTCCTAATGTTGATGTTCTGAGGGAGAGGATTCTAGAGGAGGCACACAGTTCTCGGTATTCTGTCCATCCTGGTGCTACGAAGATGTATCGTGATTTGAAGTAGCATTACTGGTGGAGGCGGATGAAGAAGGAAATTGTGGAGTATGTGGCTAGGTTCCTTAATTTCCAGCAGGTTAAGTATGATCACTAGAGGCCAGAAGGCCTACTTCAGTATATGCCCATTCCGGAGTGGAAGTGGGAACGCATCACTATGGACTTCGTGGTTGGTTTGTCTCAGACTTTGCGGAAGGTTGATGCGGTTTGGGTCATTATGGATAGATTGACCAAATTGGCGCATTTCATTCTAGTGGCTACTACATATACTTCTGAGAGGTTGCCACAGATCTACATCCGGGAGATAGTCCGGTTGCACGGTGTGCCGGTGTCCATTATATCGGATCGAGGTCCTCAGTTCACCTCACACTTCTGGAGAGCATTGCATAGTGAGATGGATACCCAGATAGACCTCAGCACTGCATTTCACCCTCAGATTGATGGTCAGTCGGAGTGTACAGTTCAGATATTGGAGGACATGCTCAGGGCATGTGTGATTGACTTCAAAGGTCAGTGGGACCAGTTTTTGCCCTTGGCCGAGTTTGCTTACAATAATAGTTATTAGTCCATCATTGAGATGGCACCATTTGAGGCTTTGTATGGTCGGCGATGTTGTGCTCCTATCGGGTGGTTTGAGCCTGGCGAGGCTAAGTTATATGGCATCAACCTGGTGAGGGATGCTTTGGAGAAAGTGAAGTTGATCCAGGAGAGGCTCCGCATAGCACAGTCCCGATAGAAGAGTTACGCGGATCAGAAGGCGCGTGATGTATCATTTATGGAGGGAGATAGGGTCCTGTTGAAAGTCTCCCCTATGAAGGGTATTACGAGGTTTGGGAAGAAGGGAAAGCTAAGACTGAGGTTTATAGTTCCCTTCGAGGTGTTGCGGCGAGTTGGGGAGGTCGCTTATGAGCTGGCCTTACCTCCCAGTTTATCAGGAGTTCATCCAGTTTTTCATGTATCCATGCTCCGGAGGTACCACGCGGACATCTCTCACGTGGTTGATTTCAGCACTATACTGTTGGATGAGAGGTTGGGCTACGAGGAGGAGCCAGTTGCTATTACTGATAGGCAGGATCACCAGTTGAGGTCCAAGAGAGTTTCTACAGTGAAGGTCCAGTGGAGGTACCAACCAGTCGAGGAAGCGACCTGGGAGTCCGAGGAGGACATGCGGAGCAGATATCCAAACTTATTCAGCACTTCAGGTATGATTCTAGATCCGTTCGAGGATGAATGTTTGTTTAAGAGGTGGAGAATGTAACGACCCGACCGGTCATTTTGCGTTAGCGAACCCCGTTCCCCTAAATGAAACTTCCCATAGCGGCTTATTACGATTTTTGACTTGCGGGGGCGGGTGGTCCGGGATTCAAAAATGTTTAGAACAATATTGGAACACTTGGTTCCTTAAGGTTGGCCTTTAAGGCCAAAGTTTGACTTCTGTCAACGTGTTGAGTAAACAACCACGGAATCGAGTTTCGACGATTCTGGTAGCTTCGTATAATGATTTCGTACTTGGGCGTATATTCGGAATGGGTTTTGGATGACCCAGGGGCGTTTCGGCGCCCAATATCGAAATTAGAGTTTCCTTAAGTTTAAAATTTGGTTGGGAACGTGTTTTTGTGTTATCGAGGTCCGAACGGAATTTTGAGACCGGTAATAGTTCCATTATGTCATTTATGACTTTCTTGCAAAATTTTGTGTCATTCCGAGTAGTATAGGTCGGTTCGGCGCATTGAAAACGAATTCTAGAACTTTAAGTTCAAAGTTTGATTCAATTTGGTTTTGGGGTCGAATTCTTAGTTTCGTTGTTGTTTTTCACGTTCCGAAAATTCGAGTGAGTCCTTATCATGAATACAGACATGCCAGTGCCTTTAGACGGGGTCCCGAGGGGCTCGGGTGAGTTTCGGACCCCTCAGAGTTAAATTCAAAAACCAGATTTTTCACTGACTGGTTTCCTTCAGTGCGATCGCAGGTGCACTGATGAGATCGCATAGAAAGAACTAGGTAGGGGTGGTGAATGCCCTGTGCGTTCGCACAAAAGGCACCGCGATCATGATGGGTTGGGCTCCTGAC
Source organism: Nicotiana paniculata (assembly GCA_005239505.1). Taxonomy (NCBI): domain Eukaryota; kingdom Viridiplantae; phylum Streptophyta; class Magnoliopsida; order Solanales; family Solanaceae; genus Nicotiana; species Nicotiana paniculata. Next base: position 5,214 of record ML301693.1, read on the forward strand.
CCAGTGCGATCACACACCCCAACCGCATTAGCACAAGGGCCCAGCCTTGGGCCAGCCCAGCTATTCCTTACCTTGTGCGTTTGCAGGTCTCTCTCCGCGTTCGCACAGAAGGACCATGAGGGCCTGGTCACTTAAAGCTCTGCGATCGCATAGAGTAGACCACTGGGCAGTGTGTTTTTATAACGGGATTTAATTCATTCCTTATCTTCTCCTTCTTCCTTGGGACGATTTTCAGCATTCAAAAGGGGCAAACGACCTAGTTATTGAAGGTAAGTAAATTCTACTCTAATATTAGCTTCATGCATGGATTACAAGCTAAATTAACTACCTAAAATAGTGAAAACTAAGGATTTGGGGTAGTAACCTAGGGCTTTTGAAAATGTAGAAAATTACTCGTTGATTAGCTATGAAATCGAGTGAAAATTATGTATTAATGATCCTTAGGCTATGGGTGAGTGTTTCCTTCGAAAATTTTCGGAATCCGGGCATGCGGGACTGGGGTTGGATTTTGGGATTTCTTCAAGAATGGTGAATTTGACTAAATAATAGGATAAGTTCATGCTTTGAATATAAATTGATATATTTGTATAACATTTGGCTAGTTTCAAGTCCGTGGGTGTCGAGTTCGGAATTTCGGGCGCATTCTTGACCCGGAGAGTAGGTGCGACGCGAGGTGAGTCTCCTTTATAACCTTGTAAGGGGGAACTGTCCCCCTAGGTGATTTAAATGCTATATGTGATAATTGTGGGGGCTACATACGTACAAGGTGACGAGAGTCCGTACGTAGCGGCTATTACTATTATTTCCGGGTAGTTAGGCCCGCATCATGCCTTGTGTTTTACTTGATATGAACTATATGCTTAATAAATTAAATGTTACATGCGGCTTATTTCCCTGAGGTCATGGAATTTGAGAAAACTTGTAAAGAATTTTTCACTGAAAAGTAATTTAGAAAGGAATAATGTGTGTACATGTGACTGCTTCGCAATTTAGATTCTGTGAGCGGAGTGTGATTTCCCCCACTCTTATGGGAACGGATAGTACGCCACAGCGGATTGAGAGATGCACTTTTTGTTTGGGTCGTTCGATCCTCAGCAGTGCATAGAGAGTATTACTTTAGGGCAGAGATGCACTTTTGGTTCGGGCCGTTCGATCCTCGGCAGTGCATAGATGTGAGTACTTTATGGAAAGGTGCACTTATGGTTCGGGCTGTTCGACCCTCGGCAGTGCACGGACATGACTATCTTATGACTTCGGCCGGTTGTACTTACCCTGCATATGTATGATTTATTTGTTGCTAAATTCATGGACATTGATTTGACAGATATTTGGGGGAAGGTGAAGTAGTAATTGCTTTATTCATTCTCAGTACTTCCTTGGATTTCAGTGCCTTATATATATATTTGTTGCTTCACTGCCTTTACATGCCTACCGTTTCTATCATATTCTGTTAAATTTTATTGTTGGACCTTAGTGAGTGTCATGTCGACCTCTCGTCACTACCTCTTCGAGGTTAGGCGGGATACTCACTGGGTACATATATATTTATGTACTCATGCTACTCTTCTGTACTTAATTGTACAGGTTCTGAGGCTGGTGCATCTAGTTGTCGGGCCGGAGCTTGACTTTAATTATAGACGGACCTGACTTCACGGTGAGCTGCTTTTCTCCTGGCGATCTCCGACAGCACCATGGAGTTTCTTTTACTTATTTCCCGTTTATTTCCTTCAGATAGCAGGACTGTATATTATATCTTTTGTATATTCTGATAGTATGCACGTAGGACTTGTGGCACTAGTTCCTGGAACACATGTGATAGTATTTATGGATTTCGGGTTTGTATATATATTGGCTCACACCTCTTCATGACTGCTTTTGATTAAAAACTGGCTAATTATCCTTTTCAATTCATGTTTTAAGTTTTAAAAACTTAGTATATGTTAAAATGTTTAATCTGATAAGAAAGAACCCTTAGTAAGTTGAGAGTTGGCTTGCCTGACCACGTTGTTGGGCGCCATAAAGACCTAAGTTAGGATTTTGGGTCGTGACAAAGACTTTCACGATATTTTTGCATCAACAATTGTAAACAGAAGTTGAAAAACTCATGAACTTCATCAATTATCATTTCACAACGAAACAATCGGAAATTTATATACATATCATAACACTGACTTCTAGCTCAATCCTCATGTAACATAACAAAACCAAGAGAACAACCAACACTTCCAAAATACTTGAAACAATACTTAACAATAAGTTAACGAATCCAAATCGACATATAAACATCAATGATCATGAAACAATTAAGCCCGTAAGTAAATAAATGGAAACGGGGAAAGGCATCATGTTAAGCAGATAATTTAGGAGTGCATAGATACTCGTCACTTCACCTTTACACCACACACATGTAATTTCATATAGCAATTAAGTTGGAGATTCCTATTCCCTCAAGCCAAGGTTAAACCAAACACTTACCTCAAATTCGCAGGCCACTCACTGCTCAATTACAGCTTTTCCTTTCGAATTCACCTCCAACACACTCGAATCTAATCATAATTAGCTTGATATCATTAATTAAGACTAAAGGAAGTAACTTTACTGAAAATTTATGATTTTCCTAAGTTTTCTCAAAAAATTTAAAACCCGACCCCGGGCCCGCTTAGTCCAAACTCGGGATTCGGACCAAATTACGTTGACCCATTCACCCCGAGCCCGAATATGCAATTAGTTTCAAAATTCGACACCAATTCGAGGTCAAACTTTGATTTTTAAAAAATTCTCTAATTCTACCCAAACCCTTAATTTTTACCATGAAAATTCTTGATTTTGGATTGAAAAGTGATGGAAAATATTGGGTTTGAAAGGGAAGAGTTTGGGATTTCTTACCAACACCTTGGGGGTGAATTTGTATGAAGAAAATCGCCTCTAGGTCTTTGTAGTTCGAAAATAGGTGAAAAATAGGTTCTGCCCGAGTTTTAAAACTGTTTTGTATGACTGGGCAGTCCTTCATCGCGTTCGCGATGGGTCAGGCCTAATGGCCTTCACATTCGCGACCAGGTGGCCACGTTCGCATAGAGAAATGCAACTACCCTCCCCCAAGTCCCGTTTACACAGTGTGTTCGCGTGGCCTGGACGCGTTCGCGAAGCTTTAGCCCACCAGTGCTCCGCGTTCGCGTCCTGAGCTTCGCGTTCACATAGAAAAAAAATGTCCCCAGTGCACTTTACTCCACGCGTTCGTGAGTGAAGCAACGTGAACCCGAAGAACAATTTACCAGCGCAACAGAAACAGTCATGACAGGATAATTTCTTAAGTGTAAAACATCTCGTAGCCTACCCAAAATTCATCCAGCCCTCGGGGCTCCAAACCAAACATGCACGCAAGTCTAAAAATATCATACGTACTTGCTCGTGCGATCAAATAATGAAAATAACATCTAAAACTATGAATTTAATCTCAAAACTCATCATTTTTTCTCAAGAACACTCAAATTTCACTATTTCTCAACCGGACGTCCGAATCACGTCAAATCAACTCCGATTATCACCAAATTTCACAGATAGTTTTAAATACTATAAAAAATCTATATCGGGCTCCGCAATCAAAATATGGGCCCGATACCAATGGTTTTAAATATTTATCCATTTCTTCATTTCATTAAAAATCCAGCAAAATAATTTTCTTTAAAAATTGATTTCTAAAGCTAGGGACCTCGGAATTGAATTTCGGGCATACAACCAAGTCCCATATTTTACAGTGGACCTCCCGGGATCGTCGGAATACAAATCCGGGTCTGTTTACTAAAAAAGTTGACCCAAGTCAACTAACCAAATTTTAACTCTAGAAATTACTATTTCTCATATTTTCACATAAAAAGCTTTCCGGATTCACGCTCGGACTGTGCACGCAAATTGAGGTAATTAAAATTAGTCTTTTTAAGGCTACTGAGCCTGGAATAGTGTCTTAATTTATAAGATGACCCTTTGGGTCATCACAGAAAGTGACTTGGAACTTTTCTTCAACTTTGAGTCCTGCAACTTTTTTACACCTATTCGTTCCTCTCACTTTTTTACCTTTTTAGATTTATATGGCCCTGCAAATTCCATTTTAACTCAAATATAAAAATAAATCGTGTACAATAACAGCAAAAAATCTTATAGCTTGAGATAATAAAATACTTATTTCACTTCTCTGCGCGCCCTGCATCTCTTCTTCTTCATGACTAAAAAGAGTATCGCCTTCAAATATTTGATCAAAACCAGGAGGCGCAACATTTTCTCTAACTTTGAGTCGTGCACATTTTTAATACTTATTCATTCCTCTCACTTTTTTTACCTTTTCAGATTCACAAAGCCCTGAAAATTCCAATTTAACTCAAATATAAAAATAGATCTTGTACAATAGCAATAAAAATCCTTATAGCTTGAGATAATAAAATACTTATTTCACTTTGAGTACCCTGCATCCCTTCTTCTTCATGAGGAAAAAGATCAGTATCACTTTCAAATATTTGATCAAAACCAGGAGGCACAACATTTTCTCTAACTTTGAGTCCTGCACCTTTTTTATACCTATTCATTCCTCTCAATTTTTTTACCTTTTCAAATTCACAAATCCCTGGAAATTCCAATTTAACTCAAATATAAAAATAGATCTTGTACAATAACAACACAAAAATCTTATAGCTTGAGATAATAAAATACTTATTTCACTCTGAGTACCCTGCATCTCTTCTTCTTCATGAGGGAAAAAAATCAGTATCACTTTGAAATATTTGATCAAAACCAAGAGGCACAACATTTTCTCCAACTTTGAGTCCTGCAACATTTTTACACCAATTCGTTCCTCTCGGTTTTTTTTACCTTTTCAGATTCACAAAGCCCTGCAAATTCCAATTTAAGTCAAATATAGAAATAGTTCTTATACAATAACAAGGGAAAAATGTTATAGCTTGAGATAATAAAATACTTATTTCACTTCTCTGAATGCCCTGCATCTCTTCTTCTTCATGAGGAAAAAGAGTATCACCTTCAAATGTTTGATCAAATCTAGAAGGACATTTTCTCCAACTTTGAGTCCTGCAATATTTTTACACCAATTCGTTCCTCTCAATTTTTTTACCTTTTCAAATTCACAAAGCTCTGCAAATTTCAATTTAAGTCAAATATAAAAATAGTTCTTATACAATAACAACGAAAATATCTTATAGCTTGAGATAATTAAATACTTGTTTCACTTCTCTGAATGCCCTGCATCTCTTCTTCTTCATGAGGAAAAAGAGTATAGCCTTCAAATATTTGATCAAAACCAAAAGGTGCAAGACTATCATTATGAGTTAGGCTATTCAGATCAGAAGCTAATATATTAAAAGCTTTACTTTTGCCAATCAAACCTCGTTGTTCAGCATTTACTCTTACAGAACCCAATTCTCTGAAGCTCTATCCTCACCCCCTTGCTAAGGTACCAGGTGGAACGTACACATGCGTAACAATCTTCGAACTTGATTCCATTGTAGACTTATGATATTTTTATGGATTCATGTCAACCTAGAACAAAAAGAAATTGAGTAATAGATGTCTATAATGTCAGTATTATCATATATGAACATATGAAGGTCTTTGAAAGAAGCTAGGAAGTTACATGGCCATAGACAACAGTAATAAAGATAATTAACAAAAACATGATGCATAGAAACCTGGAGATAAACAAATATTTATCAAGTCATATTCATCATATAAGAACATATAATCAGTTAAGAGAAAATTCATTGGTATTGTTTTAGAATCTTTTGCTGAACTTTTAAATCAAATGGAATCCTGTACGAAACTTCCCTCGTCACAAGTGAGTATCCTAATTAAATAAAGGAGTTGATAAATATCCAAACATTCATAAGTTCTTTTCCTTTTCAGTTGTGAACAATGATCTAACTCCTCTAAATCATCAATCTTTTCGTGCAAAACTTCAAAAGTATCACGAGATTGAACTTTTTGTACAACATGCCAACCTTTATTGAAAATATCGTCAACGTAAAAAACTTGTGGTGCTTGGTTGGCTAATACAAAAGGCTCGGTTGTTTTCAGAAATCGTTGGCGGTTAACACTTACAAAGACATATTCATATATTTTAAATCCCTTTTCTTGGTCATACACATCAAACCATGTACATCAAAATAAAACTATTCTTCCTCCACCAATAAACTGTAATTCTAGTATATCTGTTAGTTCTCCATAGTAATCAATGTTCGTATTCTCTTCATCTGTCTCTCCAACTACAACCATCCCGCAGTTCTGAGTTCTCAAACCTTTATCATAATCTTTCACGTGAAATCTATATCCATTAATAAGGTAGCCTCGATGACTTGTTACGTATGTCATGGGACCACGTGACAATGAGAGCAAATCTGCCATTTTTTACTATCATTGCATTTGTGTAATCCTGCAACCTATCAAGATCAAGCACGTAGTTTAGCAAATAATATTTACATACTTGGGTTAAAAAATATTAATGTTAACTAGTACTCACCTTTTCTTTTAACCAACCAATGAATTGCCTATCAGAATTTTCTTGAGAGGTATCAACTGGAGTTAGTGAAAACTCTCTACAAATAATTAAAGCATAATAACATGTCATTTTAATGAAAAAAATAGAGAAGGTACATAAAAGTAAATTATTGAAACAAGTCATTACTTACTAGAGAAATGGTTGAATTTCATCACAATTCTTCAAAATATAAATATGTGCTTGCACAGATCATTTGAATCAAGTTTGTGTGGTTTGCCACCTCTTAAAGCTCTTCCAGGTTGACAAAAAATTGTTAAACCTCCATCAGATTCTATAATACCACCATCATAATTTCGTTCAAGGCGATTAAACTTTGTTTTCATTGTATGTATATATCTTGAACATAAGGTCATACATTCAGTTGCTAAATATCTCTCTGTAATAGAACCTTCTGTGCAAGCCCTATTACGAATAAATGGTTTCATAAACTGTATATATCACTCCATTGGATACATCCATCGATATTGAGAAGGTCCAGCAATCTTAGCTTCATTAGCTAAATGAATTGGCAAGTACTCCATGACATCAAAAAATATAGGATGGAAGACTTTTTCTAGCTTGCACTCAGTTATTGAGATTTGTGCATCTATCTTCTCTAATTCATCCACACTTAAACATTTCGATCCAAGCATATTGAACAACAAAGACAACTCAATAAGCGGTTCACACATAGATTTGCATAGCATGCCAGAGCAAGTGGGAGTAAATGTTGTAGAAGAACATGGAAATCATGACTTTTTAAACCCGAATTTTGCGATCTTTAAGGTTGACACACTGGGAAATATTTGATGAAAATCCATATGGGACCTTTAAGTTCTTCAAGAAACTGAAAAACATGTGCTTCTCTTCAGGAGATAATGTGTAACATGTCGTTGGTAAGTCATATTTATCCCCAATTTTTATTGGATGCAATTCTTTCCTAATGTTCATTGCTTGAAAATCCAACTGAGTGTTTATGGTATCTTTGGTTTTTCCTTTGATATTTAAGATTTTCCCCAAAATATTATCGTATATATTTTTCTCAATGTGCATTACATCTATGTTATGCCGCAATAAAAGAGTTTTCTAATATGGGAGATTAAAGAAAATACTCTTCTTATTCCAATTATCACCCCTACTCTCATGTGATATTTTAATCTTCTTCCTTGAATCCTTTGTCACTACTAGAAATACATGGTTTTCCCACATCGATATCAGTGGGAAATCGGTGGAAAAATTGTATTTTCCCACCGTATTCCCATTGAAATAGATCATTGGGAAAACGCTTGGTGGGAAATATCTTCCCAGAGAAGAGGTGAGAACTTTCCCACGGATTTCCCAGCGAAGTATTAATAGGAAAATTAATGAAGTTTCCCATCAATAATCAGTGGGAAATATTATTAGTAATTTTTATTAATTTTAATACATTTAGCCATGGAAGTGGTGGGAAAAATGCATGGGATCTAAAAATAAAGTATGAACTTTCCCACAACTAACCGTGGGAAAGGTGCAAATTCTAAAAACTAAGTTATGAACTTTCCCATCGATATCAATGGCAGAAATGCAAATTTTGAAAAAAAAGTATGAAATTTCCCACCGATATCAGTGGTAAAAATGCAAGTTCTGTAACTAAAGTGACAACCCTTCCCACAAATTCAGTGGGAAATCTGGAAATTTTTTTTGTACACAATGCTGCTTTTTATAGTGCACCACCTACCAAACCAAAAAATACAACCACCAACAACCTTAATACAATTAAACATTCACACAAATTCAGCATCTTCTGATCTATTTCATTATAAACCAACCGAAATTGAAAATACTAGAAACCAATAATGCAACTAAACATTCAAATAAGAAATTCAGCATTCAATCTTATCCAATTGATACATAATATTCAACATTCTAGTCCCACTCAAAATCAAATTAATAAAAGAAACTACTTCTTAGTCTTGTTAGAGCGCGGTGGAGAACGTGGTAGAGATGCTAATATGGAGTTTAACTGGGCCTTGAGGCTTTCAACGTCACTACTGACACGTGTAAATGCATCATCCTTTCGCCTCATTTATTCCTCCCTCTGCCTCTCCTCTTCCTCCCTCCGCCTATCTTCTTCCTCCCTTCGCTTTGCCTCCTCCTCCCGCGCAGCCCTTTCCTGTTGTATAGTGATCTCTGTTATTCTTCTATTCAATATCTCAAACTCATCGTGATTAATCGAGGACCTTGAGGAAGATGAGCCACCATAAGACCGATGACTAGAACTAAACTCTGATCCAAGGCCGTAAACTCTTCCCTTATGTACGCCACCAGCTGCCTTAATCCACAAGCCCATATAATTCTTCTGGGATGGTTGGATTAGTTTTCCTTGATCATCAGTTGGTTGGCTTTGAATGAACTCCTCCAAGTATTGTTTGAAAGTATTCTGCAAAAAATTTAAAACTATTATATGAACAAATTTAATTAATGAAAAATATTAAAAAGTAACTTGAAATCTTACATATGTTGTCTCGGCTCGTGGCTCGATCCAAGTTGTCTTTGTTCCATCCTTTATCTTCTTCATATGTGTATACTCAAATACCTCATCTTGAGTAGTTGGCCTTTTTAAAGATTTTTCCTGTTAAATACATTATCAGTTACAACTTGGGAGTGGGAAGCAAGTGGTAAGAAAAGATCTCAACTACCCGATGATGTGAAAACCAAACCTGAAGGACCATACTGGGATTTGATGAAGAGAATTAAAGAATCAAAACCTCGGAGCTATGCCATGATTCATGACACTATCTATGATCTAGAGCCTAGTTATGGTGAGCTTTATCAGAAAATCAAAAGTAAGAAACCATGGCTTATTGGTCCTTTGTTTCATTTTTCAAAGAGAGAAGAGGCAACTAGCAAGTCAAGAAACACTGCTACCATTTTTTGTTCCATTCAATGCTACCATTTTTTGTCAAATTAATAAAAAAATTAATCTTTTTATGATTTGAATTAAAAAAAACAAACCAAAAAACAAAAATCTGGAAGCAAAAACTGTTTTAAATAGTGTCATTGGTACCTACAACATCAAATACAATGAAGTGTTTACATCAAGAACAGTGACCCAATAAAGTGGAACAAATGATCCTCAATTAACAAGCAAAAAAATGGATCTTTGAAACAAGACCAAATTCAGAAAGTCACAGAAATCTGAATGAATACCAGAAATCTGTGATTGTCAAAACCAACTCAGCTGCTTCATTTTCTCTCAACCCATTTCCTTTCTTGCTCTCCCTTTCTCATTTACAGAGTCAAAAAAATTCTACTAATTTATAGAGTACGGTCGAGAAGAAACTTGGATCAATGTAACAAAAGATAATACATTTGTGGTCACCTGTTAAAAAAGTTTGATTCCATTTCTTGCACTCAACCCATAGTTATGACCAGATTCAATCTGACCAAAATGCATTTACCTTTTTGCATCGTTTCAAAAAGAACATTACTATCTTAAAATTACACATGTTAAACACATGAATGATATTTTTTGGCTTCTCAATAAATAGGTTATTTTTCCAATCCAAAGAGTAGCATATTATTTCCTATCAACTAGGAATTGAACACATGTGATTTGTTGTTGTTACGCTTTATCCTCTAGTTGGTATAGTTCCTAATGTAATTCTGCTCAATAAGTATGGTTCAGCTCCTGACTTTGCCACTTCTATTGAACTACCGGATGTGGCTTGCTATAATACTTGTCATTTTAATCAGAGTACTCATAGTGCTTATTGAGAACTACCACTAACTTAATAACCATTTGTAAAGAATCAGCAGCAATGAAATGGAAGTTAATTTCATAAGGATTATTCATGGCTATAAACTGAAAGGAAAGTAAAGGGACTGCAAAAATAGCCAACAAATCTGTTTATAGCAAAACATTGATCAGGGGACAAGATTTTCCACCAACGGACAGAACCATAATCCAAGACCATAGCAACATATAAAGGAACTCATAGCAACAAGATTTATGTGCACTTAAGACAGTAAACTTGATAGCCTCTTGACTTTTTCTTCTCCTTTGCCTTTACTTCAAAAAAAATCATAAACCAAAGAAGAAGAAGCACAAAGGACAAGATCAAGAAATGTGATCTTCTAACTAATTGCTTTTCATTTTACCCTTTACTTCATAGATAAATGCAAGCAGAATAAGAAAGGTTACCTCTTTCTTCTTAAAACTTTTTCTTGTTGTGCGTGTTTACATGAGGTGTGTAAAAAGGCTTAAGTAAATAGAAGTGATATTTTACTACAGGGTAACACTGACATGTAACATGAGGATAACATAAAAGAGCAATGATGAATACAACTTTCAGCTCATGATAATGCTTATTGAATGAGGCCATATTGATGATAATAAACACATACCAATCTTCTTCGATGAGCCCCCGTACTTATTGAACCTCCTGTGTGCACGGAGCCACCTTTGTCGGACAAACGGGCTGCCTTTGCCAATTCACTTTTCTTTTAAAATTCCTCAGAGGCCCAATACTCAGTTAGTTTAATCCATATATCCTCAGTAATCCAACCTGGCATCTCTTTCTTATTTCGAGCTTCTCGAAACATATCAGTCAAACTATCACCACATTTCTTAAAAAAGACGCGTCGTACCTCTGCCTCACGTTCAACTGGCCAAGCACACTTCATCTGCAAATAATTAATTTGTTAGATTGGTTAAATATAAGTTAAAAAATGAAATAATTTATTTTACCCTAAATTCATCAAACATCCTGTCCCTAATGTTCCATGGAACATCTGACCAGAACCTCCAAGATCCATGATAAAATGAACACATTGATTCAACAACAGCTTTTGTAGCTTGAGTACAAGGATGAAACCTGCATTAAATTAAACATGTTAGAAACCAGATTTATAAGTAACTAGAAAATAAACAAATAATACTTACCCAGCTTTATCGGGAACGATAATAAACCTCCTGAGATCATCTAACCTTCCAACATTTGGAGGATCCTGAGCATGTATAGGAGGCTGTGTAACTGAATCACTATCAATGCATGGGGACGTCGGAGGGCTATCTACTCTAATATTTGGAGGATCCTAAGCTTGTATAGATTCAGATGAAGGTATGAAAGGGTGCTTTGCAGGCTTACTAGAAGATGTGGGCATTCTAGGGGTAGAATAAGAGGGTATGCCAGGGGAAGATGATGAAGGAATAACGGGAGACGATGACGATTGAATGCCATGGGATGGATTGACTGGAGTAGATGATGTGGGTATGGCAGGTCTAGGTGTAGGCATAGATGGGCAAGCAGGTCTAGATGAAAACGTCTCATTTATGTCTTGGGAAGACACATGATAATAGTAAGGGGCAGAGGACGGAGTAGTATACCCTAGGTGTGGTATAGAGTATAAGGGAGGTGGAACTGAAGACGGGCATGTAAGTGGAGGCACATGCGAACCAGAAGGTGCCACTGGTGGAGAGGTAGGGAGACGACCTAAGTTACGTGAAACTTGTTTCTTCTTCTTTGATTTACCTCCAGCAGCCATCTGAATAATACAAGCATAAGAAAAAAAATAGCATGTTAAAGTGAATGCTTTTGTATCTTCCATACAGTAGGGACAAGCTAACTTTCCAGCAGTCGACCATCCAGACAACATTTCATACGCAGGAAAATCATTAATAGTCCACATCAAAGCAGCACGCAATATAAAATTTTCCTTAGTTGATATGTCGTATGTTTCAACACATTCATGCCACAATAATTTTCGATCATCAATCAACGGCGGCAAATATACATCAATTGAACCTTTTGGATTACTTGGACCCGGAACTATGCAAGTTAGGAACAAATATGGACTTGTCATACACATTTCAGGTGAAATATTATATGGCGTAACAAAGACAGGCCAACACGAATATGGTGCAGCAGAGACAGAAAATGGAGTGAATCCGTCTGCACACAAACCCAACCTAAAGTTTCTTGGTTCATTATCGAAGTCTGGTAACATCCTATCAAAATGCTTCCACGCTTGTCCATCTGAAGGATGACACAAAACACCAGACAGCCTTCTATTTTCGTAGTGCCATCTCATATAAGGAGCAGAACTTATTGATGCATACATCCTCTTTAATCTAGGTATAATTGGTAAGCAATGCATCTTCTTAACTGCAACTTTCTTACCTTCCTTAAAACGAGACAATCCACAAAATTTGCACGCTTATAGAGTCGCATCATCTTTATAATATAACATACAATCATTTTCACAACAATCAATTTTTGTTGAGGAAAGTCCTAACTTGGAAACCAATTTCTTTGCATTATAGTAATCCTTGGGTAAGTTAATGCTCGGACTAACTTCACTCATGAGCCCAATTATAGCATTCATGCCCGCTTGAGAAATATTCTAATCTGATTTAATAGTTAGTAATCTAACTGCAACAGACAACTCAGAATGCATTGAGTCTTCATAGAGTGGACGACTAGACGACTCTAATGATTCATAGAAGCGCTTTGCCTCATCATTGGGAGGCTCAACAACATTTTGTTGGGATTGAACCCCTGGGTAAAAACCAAAAGCATCTGACACCATTTCATGTAATCGAGAATTTTCAACATTATTCTCCATTTGTGTACTTCTCTCACCACTAACTAGATTATGAAAATGAACACCACCAACACTACAATAGTTCTCTCCATGAAAAGTCCACACATAATAATTTTTCCTAAACCCCTTGCTATAAAATGGACTTTAACACTTTCCGGTTGCAATAACTTTGTACACTTGCATTTCACACAAGGACACCTAATTGTTCCTTCGTTACGAAATTCAGGAAGTGTTTTTGCATGAGCAATAAATCCTTTAACACCTTCAACAGACTCTTCCTTTAATCCACAACGATTAGGATGATTCTTATCGTACATCCATCTACGATGTTCACGTTCCATCTAGTACACAAATACACGCAAACAAATGAATAGACTTAGAACAATTTATTCGTTTCAAGTTAGTTTACAAGTAATCTTGAATAGTATACCTTAAAGAACTCACTTAGTTTACAGTTAATTATGAATATTATACCTTAAAGAATTCACTTTTATTCGTCTTTTTATAAGTCAACAAAAGGCTATGGTTCTAGATCAAATTACTATGAATGAAAAGTACTTTTTCATAGAAATGCTCTTATTAAGTTCTAGGAATCAGTTTAAAAAGTCAAACCAAGATTCTAACACATTCGCTATCATCCATAAATAAATTTAAACTTGGAGGATAGATATATTTTCACAATAAAGGATTTTTTTTTATTCAAGGTAAAAGCAATATAAATCCATGTAGTTGTTCTAGCAATTTAACAGCTTAACTTACATTTAACAACTGAAATCAACTTAGAGATTATCAAATGAAGTTACATCAAGACTTATAACCTGCTTTTATCTTCTTTCACACTTTTGTATCTTCACTTCCTGGTCATTTAAAAAAGCTAGAAACTTGTAAGCATATATTCCATGAAAATTATTTGGAGAAATAGCTATTAATGCACAAGGATAGAAAAATAACTTTACTATGAAGAACAGTGGAATTCCATTCTTATGTCAACTAAGATTTAGAGTTGAACTTTATTTTTTTTAGGTTGTTTAGCATATGTTCAACTTTATAATAAAACTGAATAAATTTAAGTTGTTGGGGGGGGGAGGGTATTTTATAATTAATTTATGATGACCACTTCAGTTGGAGTAGAGTAACATACGAGTGTGTTTGTAGAATTAACACATCAACAACAAGAGATGATGGACAAGTCATAAGGAGAGACAATTGACAAAGTAACTTTTTGGACAGATAGATAAGGACCAAAAAATCAGCCATTGGAAAAGAAGGCCCAAAATATATGAGTAGTGTAGGGTAAAGAAAAGATGACAAAATATGCAAAAATCCGAACTTTACTCCATGAAAGCACTTTTTATCCTCAACTTTGCAAAAAAACATTAATCTATCCATCTATTTACTCTTCAGAAACCACTTACCTTTGCTCAATAGGACCTTTCACCTTAAATTACTACCAGCAAGACAAATTTATACATTATGAAACAAAAATCTACCAAACTACCCCATTTTACTGAGAGTGCATCTGATCTAACTAAAGAAAACCAAACAAAAATTCACAATTTACATATAAAAAAAATCAGATTTTTCACAAACAATCAACTTAATCCACAATGCCAAATCACCCCTCACTTAATTCACACACACAGAAAACAGGAATCTCATTGAAAAATATTACAACATTTATTACTATATTATGGGATGATTTGCACTTCCCTCTCTAGATTTTCAGACATGTAGCAACCCTAGATTTTTAGGCATTTAGGGTAAAATCAAAAAAGGAAGAAAGAAAGGGGGAGGGAGGGAACGAGCGAGCGAGCGAGAGGGAGGTCTCACCGATTTTGCATGAGCTTAGTGAAAGCTTGATGTAACGACCCGGTAGGTCATTTTAAGAATTTGCGCCCCGATCCCCTATTTACCACTTCTCCCACGTTTATTTATGTTATTGGAACTTGTCGGAGCATTGAGTGATGAAATCCAAGTTGATTTTGGACACATAGTTCATAAATATCGAATTTAGCTTTAGAAATCTGGCTGTAGCTAGAGCTGTGTGAAGACGGATCTGGAATGGAATACCGTCGACTCTGTTAGCTCTGTTGGCTGATTTCGGGGTTAGGAGCATGCTCGAAATGTGTTTTCGAGGTCGGTTGTGGATTTAGGCTTGAATTGGCAAATTTCAGCGATTTTGGCCGATAGGTGAGATTTTGATATCGGACTCGGAATGGATTTTCGAAAGCGACAACAGGTCTGTAACATCGTTTATGACCTATGTGCAAAATTTGAGATCATTCGGATGAGTTTAGACGTGTTTCGGCGTCGGATGTGAATTCTAGAAATTTCCTAAGCTCTTAGGCTTTAACCTATGCATAATTGATTATTTTGAGGTTATGAGATGTGTTTTTAAGGCTCGTCCAAGTTTGAAAAAGGTACTAGGGTCAGTTGGTAGGTTTGGTTGAGGTCCAGGGGGCCTCGGGGTTGTTTCGGATGCCCAACGAATGAGTTTTGTGAAAATGAGAACAGCTGAACCATTCTAGTTCTGGTGTCTCGCACCTGCGATGGTATTTCCGCAGGTGCAGACACGCAGGTGCGAAGGGGGAGCCGTGGGTGGGACCCAAGGCCACTTAATGAATTTCCGCACTTGTGATTGGGTTTCCGCAGGTGCGGCACCGCAGGTGCGGCACCGCAGGTGCGATCCCAGTGTCGCATGTGCGAAATGACTGGGCAGTTTATACCAAAAATCCGAGGGTTTGAATTTCATAATTCCAAAATCGATTGTGAGCTCGGAACTTGGCGATTTTCAGTGGGATTTGAAGAGGAGGATCATAGGTAACTTTTTCTAACCTTAATCCCTTTGTATATCATTTATCTCTATCATTTTCCTCAATCTAATCAAGGAAATTGGATGAAAAACCATGGAAATGCATGAAATGTTCCCAAGTAGAAATCTGAGAATTTAGGGAGATTTAGACGTCGTATTTTGTTGATTCTTGTTCGAGTGGGTTCATGAGCGAATGGGTGTTTGGGAAATATAAATTTTACCCGATTCCGAGTCGTAGGCCCGGTTGACTTTTTGGGCGAATTTCCTAATTTCGCATATTAGCTTTTAAGTAATTAGCTATTTTGTACCCTTGAAGTGATATTTACACCATGCAATCGATTTGAATAGATTTGGGCCACCCGGAGTCAGATACTCGTGGCAAGGGCTTGATATTGAGTTGATTAGCTAAGTGGCTTGCCTAATTCTGTGTTGGGGACTTTCCCTTCGACATTTTTATACTGATTTTGTTGTGTGGACGCCGTGTACGCGAGGTGACGAGTTCGTACACGGGTCATTGTTGCTAAAATCATATTTTTTACTCCCATGAAATCGCTCATTTTCATTCATATATTATTGTTTCCTATCTTAATTGAGTAGATAGCCTAGGAGTAAGCATGCCTACCTGTTCTGACTTGATTTTCCTCTTATTCGTTACTAGTCACATCATGCTTGGGTAGTTTTACTCTATCCTTATCTGTTGTTTTTCCTGGATTGTTTACTTAAGCCATAATTGACATACTTCTACCTTGCATATTTAAATTGGGACTACGAACCGAGATCCGAGAGCTTTCCCCCTGTACTACATTTCATATTTAAATTGGAACTACGGATCGAGATCTGGGAGCTTTCCCCCTGTACTGAAATGCATATTTAAATTGGGACTACGAACCAAGATCCGAGAGCTTTCCCCCTGTACTGAAATGCATATTTAAATTGGGACTACGGACAGAGCGGGAGCTTTCCCCAGTAACTGCATAGCATATTTAATTGGAACTACGGACTGAGATCCGGGAGCTTTCCCCGTGTAATGCAATGCACAATTACTGTTGGGATATATGTTGTGCTGAGCCGAGGGCTCCCTTGATGTTATCAAATCTTTCCGTTTTCGTTGATCCTGTTTATCATTGTTTAGCTATTTTTCACTGTTCTAAATTGTATATTGACTTGTTTTACAAACTCAGTAGGGCCTCAACCTGATCTCGTCACTACTTGACTGGGGTTAGACTTGGCACTTACGGAGTACCGAATGTGGAGTATCACGCCCTTTCCTGCGCATGTTTTCTACATGTGCATATCCAGGTACCAGCACCGAGTATCGTGGCTAGGAGTCGTCTAGCAGCAGCCAGGAGACCGCGAGGTAATTCTGTCGCGTCCGCAGAATCCCACGAGTCCCCTTCTACTCTAGTATAGGCATAGAATACTTGTATATTTTTCCACTGTTTCATTGTATAGAGCTACATTTAGCACAGAGCTTGTGACTATGGTGACATTCCGTGTTATGGGAAGTAAATGTATATGCTGAGCAGCTACATTATGTCTATTTGAGTTCTTTATTTTCAGGCTTTGTTTTATTGATTCTGTCATGTTCCGCAAATTTTAGGCTTACCTAGTCATAGAGCCTAGGTGCCATCACGATACCTTTCGCAGGGTAAATTGAGTCGTGACAAGTTGGTATCAGAGCGTCTAGGTTCATAGGAGTCACAAGTCACAAGCCGATTTATTAGAGTCTCGTGGATCGGTGCGGAGACGTCCGTACCTATCTTCGAGAGGCTATGTAACTCTTAAGAACAATCAAATCCTTTGGAATTTCTTATCGTGCTAGTTGCTGTCATCAAATTCTTAAACTCTATTCTATTCTTTCTTGCAGATGGTTCGTACCCGTACCGGACGTACTGATGACCAGGCACCCGGGCCCCCAGTAAAAGCCACCAGAGGCAGAGGGCGGGGTAGGGGTCGAGCACACGGTGTAGCCCGAGCAACGGCTAGAGCAGAGGCAGAGGATCCCCCATCAGCTATAGTTGGAGGGGCACAGGAGGTCCCTACTGTTACTCCAGACCTCCAGGATACATTGGCCTAGTTCTTGAGTGTCTTCAGTACTCTGTCTCAGGCGGGTCTACTCCCAATAGCTCTAGCTACATCCCAGGCCGGAGGAGAGACACAGACTCCTGCTGCCCGTACTCCTGAGCAGAGGGTTCATATTGGGCAAGTTCCAGAGTATATTCCTATGCCCACAACAGCTCCAGCTCAGCATGAGACTAGGATATCTGTTCCTGAGGCAGAACAGCTCCGACTTGAGAGGTACAACAAGTACCACCCCCCTAAGTTCAGCGTACTAGCTTCGGATGACGCCCTGGGTTTTCTAGAGGGGTGTCATCACATTCTCCGCCCTATGGGTATTGTGGAGACGAGTGGGGTTTCTTTCACTGCTTTCTAGCTGAGGGGAGTAGCTTATTAGCGGCGGCGTGATTTTGAGCTTAGTAGCCCAGACGGGGCAGCTTCACTTAATTGGGCTCAGTTTTTCGAGATGTTCTTACTTGAGTTTGTCCCTCAAAGCTTCAGGGATGCTTGGCGTGCGGAGTTTGAGCAGCTACGCCAGGGTGCCATGACTGTGTCAGAGTATGCAGTCCGTTTCAGCGATTTGGCTCGCCATGCACCAGCTTTGGTTGTCACTGTTAGAGAGAGGGTTCGGTGCTTTTTTCAGGGACTCCACCCCAGTATTCGACCAACATGGACAGAGAGCTGGAGACCGATATTACTTACCAGCAGGCCGTGAGTATTGCCCGGATAATTGAGACTATGTTATCCCGGGACAGGGATGAGAGAGAGGCCAAGAGCTCTCGAGAAACTGGTCATTTTTCAGGAGCCCGTGCACCAACAGCACGCTATGGTAGGGGTTTTGTGAGTCACCTTGTTCATTCAGCTCTCCCAACAGCCAGCGGTATTCCAACTCCTCCTAGACCTCAGGAGCTTTATTATGCACCACCCAGTATCTCAGGTGCCTCCTGCTCGAGGTGCTATCACTGGCCAGCCCAGCAGGCCAGTTCAGAGTTAGCAGCGGCCGCCACGTCCTCCGAGGGGTTGCTTTGAGTGTGGAGACCCTCATCATATGATCAGATATTTCCCCAGAGCGAGGAGGGGCGCACCACCTCGGACTTATCAGGGTGCACCCCCTCAGATTTATCAAGCTCCACGTCTTCCACCAGGTCCTCCAGCTATTCTTCCAGCCCAACTGCTACCCCACTACCTCATGCAGCTCGAGGTGGAGGTCGGGGAGGTCGAGGTCGCCCTATAGGGGGAGGCCAGGCCAGGTACTATGCTCTTCCGGCCCGGTCTGAGGCCATTGCTTCAGATTCAGTCATTACAGGTATTGTTTCCATTTGTCATAGGGATGCATCGGTATTATTTGACCCAGGCTCTACATATTCATATGTGTCTTCCTATTTTGCTTCACATCTGGGGATAGCCCAGGACTCCTTGAGTTCCCCTGTTTAAGTTTCTACTCCGGTGGGAGATTCTCTTATTGTGGACCGCGTATATCGATCATGTTTGATTACTATCAGTTATTTTGAGACCAGAGCTTATTTGCTACTACTCAGTATGGTAGATTTCGATGTTATATTGGGTATGGACTGGCTGTCTCCCTATTATGCTATTCTTGATTGTCACGCCAAGACCGTGACGCAAGCTATGCCAGGATTTCTGAGGTTAGAGTGGAGAAGTTCCTTGGAGTATGCTCCCCGCCGAGTTATTTCTTTTCTTAAGGCTCAGCAGATGGTTGAAAAGGGGTGTGATGCATATTTGGCTTATGTGAGAGATGTTAGTGCGGAGACCCCTTACAGTTGAGTCAGTTCCAGTTGTCAGAGACTATTCTGATATATTTCCAGTTGATCTTGCGGGCATGCCACCCGATAGAGACATTGATTTCGGCATTGACTTATTGTCGGGCACTCAGCCCATTTCCATTCCTCCTTATCGCATGGCTCCTCCTGAGTTGAAGGAGTTGAAAGAGCAGTTACAGGAGTTGCTTGAGAAGAGATTCATCAGGCCCAGTGTATCACCTTGGGGCGCTCCAGTATTATTTGTGAAGAAAAAGGATGGCTCGATGCGTATGTGTATTGACTACCGGCAACTGAATAAGGTGACAGTGAAGAACAGGTACCCATTCCTTGCATTGATTATCTATTTGACCAGTTACAGGGTGCTAGGGTGTTCTCCAAGATTGATCTACATTCTGGTTATCATCAGTTGAAGATTCGGGGACCGGATATCCCGAAGACTGCCTTCAGGACCAGATATGGCCACTATGAGTTCCTTGTTATGTCATTCGGGCTGACCAATGCCCCAGCAGCCTTCATGCACCTAATGCACAGCATATTTCGGCCGTATCTTGCTACTTTCATCATTTTGTTCATGGTTGACATTCTGGTATATTCTAGGTCCCAGGAGGACCATGAGCAACACTTGAGGACCATGCTTCAGACATTGAGGGAGAAGAAGTTGTATGCCAAGTTTTTTAAGTGTGAATTTTGGCTTATTCTTTGGAATTCCTAGGCCACGTGGTGTCTTCGGATGGGATCAAGGTAGATCTGAAGAAGGTGGAGGCGGTTCAGAGTTGGCCCAGACCGTCTTCAGCTATTGAGATCCGCAGTTTCCTCGGTTTGGCTGGGTATTATCGTCGTTTTGTGGAGGGATTTTCATCCATTTCAGCGCCTATGACTAGACTGACCCAGAAGGGTGCATCTTTTATATGGACTGAGGAGTGTGAGGAGGGCTTTCGGAAGCTCAAGACAGCCCCGACTACAGCTCATTTGTTGGTTTTTCCTACCAGTTTCGGATCCTATATAGTTTATTGTGATGCTTTGAGGATTGGCTTGGGAGTGGTGTTGATGTAGGACGGTAGGGTAATTGCCTACGCGTCCATACAGTTGAAGGTCCATGAGAAAAACTACCTTGTTCATGATCTCGAGTTGGCAGCGATTGTTCATGCCCTGAAGATATGGCGTCATTATTCATATGGTGTTCCCTGTGAGATATTCATGGATCACCGGAGTTTGCAGCACATATTCAGGCAGAAGGATCTAAATTTGCGCCTGCGTAGGTGGTTGGAGGATCTAAAGGACTATGACATCACTATATTATACCACCCGGAGAAGGCCAATTTGGTGGCCGACGCCTTGAGTCGCCGGGCAGAGAGTTTGGGGAGTTTGGCATACCTTCATGCAGCTGAGAGGACTCTAGACTTAGATGTTCAGTCCTTCACCAGTCAGTTCGTGAGATTGGATCTTTCTGAGCCTTGTCGGGTATTAGCTTGTGTGGTTGCTCGATCTTCCCTTCATGACCGTATCAGAGAGCGCCAGTATGATGATCGCCACCTTTTGGTTCTTCAAGATAGAGTCCGAGGGGGTGATGCCCGAGATGTGACCATAGGAGATGACGGGGTGATGAGGATGCAGGCCCGTATCTGTGTGCCCAATGTGGATGGGCTTCGGGAGTTGATTCTTGAGGAGGCCCATAATTCGCGGTATTCCATCCATCCGGGTACCACGAAGATGTACCAGGATCTGAGACATTACTATTGGTGGTGAAGAATGAAGAAGGATACAGTGGAGTTTGTAGCCAAGTGTCTCAACTGTCAACAAGTCAAATGTGAGCATCAGAGACCGGGAGGGTTACTTCAGCAGATTGAGCTTCCAGAGTGGAAGTGGGAGCGGATCACCATGGACTTTGTGGTTGGACTTCCTCGGACTT
>MDKI01098144.1:0-51569 GCA_005239505.1 Nicotiana paniculata
TCTTGCCTAACCTTGTGTGGGGGAATTACCCCTTAGGATTGAGTCTTCTATGTGGATTGTAGTTCGTGTACGCGAGGTGACGAGTGCGTGCTCAGACTTATTTGTGGAAAAATATTGTCCCTTTAGGAATCTTAGGTCCTTATATTCGCTGAGTATGAATTTTTCTTGAGATGATTGAATTTCCTAATATCTAGTTTCATCTTTACTTGCTTAAATGTAGGAATTCTTACTTTTGGCTTTGCTCCTATTTCCTATTGACTCCTAATTGACTTGTCTGAATATTTTACTCCTTTTACTGACATGATAGGTCCTCTTAACTGCTTATCTCAAATTTGCAATTATCTCTATCCCATCCTATAATTGTTTTGGTCTTAAATGAAGTTATGATTATTCTCTGCTGCTTGTCCTTAATTGGAAATTGTTGAATATTCTTGTAACTGCTCAACCTTAAAAGAAGTTTAGATATTCTATACCTTAGTGACTTGCCCTTATATGGAGTTACCGGATTCGTGTGAGTTCCTTGTTGATTGAACCGTGTATTTGGGTATGACCCTTATAATTTATTTTCTTCCTTGTTAAGTTGTCCTTATTATGCCTAGTATTCTTTGTTGTGCTTATTCCTTGTGAACTAGCCTTGCTTTTCTTGTGATCAAGGTTCTTGAATTGATGTATCTACCGCATCTCATATTATTCTCAATTTTTGTGGTTATACTTGTTGTGGTGATGCACGAGTTTTTTTCCGTGCTGTTGTGGTTATTGTGATGCACGAGGTTTCTGCCGTGCGGTTGTTGATATGAGGTTTGCATGAGGTTTCCGCCGTGCCTGTCACAATCCAAAATCCTAACTTAGGTCGTGATGGCGCCCAACAGCGGGGTCAGGCAAGCTAACACTCAATTTACTAAGGGTTCTTTCTTATTTGATTAAAAATTTAAACATATACTCAGTTTTTAAAGCTTAAAATATAAATCGACAAGGATAATTAGCCAGATTTAATCAAAAACAGTCATGAGGAGGCGTGAGCCAATATATATACAGACCCGTAATCCATAATAACTACCACGTGTGTGCCAGGAACTAGAGTCACAAGTCTTACGGGCATACTAACAGAATATACAAAAGATATAATATACTGTCCCACTGTCTGAAAGAAATAGACGGGAAATAAGAAAAAGAAACCCCATGGTGCTGCCGGAGATCGCCAGGAGAAAACAACTCACCGTGAAGTCAGGTCCATCTATAATTAGAATCAAGCTCCGGTCTGACAACCAGATGCTCCAGCCTCAGAACCTGTACAATTAAGTACAGAAGCGTAGCATGAGTACATAGATATATATGTACCCAGTGAGTATCCCGCCTAACCTCGAAGAAGTAGTGACGAGAGTTCAACTTGACACTCACTAAGGTCCAACAATATAATTTAACAGAATATGATGAAAACGATAGGCATGTAAAGGTAGCGAAACAGCAAATATATAAGGCACTAAAATTCAAGTAAACACTGGAAGTAATAAACAACTACTACTTCATCTTCCCTCAAATATCTGTCAAATCAATATCCATGAATTCAATAACAATAAATCATGCGCATACGGGATAAGGACAACCGGCCTGAGCCATAGGATAATCATATTTGTGCACTGCCGAGGGTCGAACGGCCCGAACCATAAGTGCACTTTGTCATAAAGTACTCACGTCTATGCACTGCCAAGGGTCGAACGACCCGAACCGTAAGTGCATCTTTGCCATAAAGTAACCATACCTATGCACTGCCGAGGATCGAACGGCCCGTACCATAAGTGCATCTTTCAATCTGCCGTGGCGTACGGACCGCTCCCATGAGAGTGGGGGAAATCACATTCCGCTCATGGAATGTAAATTGCGAAGTGGTCACATGCACACACATCATTCCATTTTAAATTACTTTTCAGTGAAAAATTCCTTAAAATTTCTCAAATTCCACTATCTCAGGAAAATAAGCCGCATGTAACATTTAATTCATTAAGCATATAGTTCATTTCAAGGGAAACACAAGGCATGATGTGGTCCTAGCTACTCGGACATAATAATAATAGCCGCTACGTACGGACTCTCATCACTTTGTACGTACGTAGCCCCCAAAAATATCACACATAGCATTTAAAGCACCTACGCGGACAATTCCCTCTTACAAGGTTAGAAAGGAGACTCACCTCGCGTTGCACCTACTCCCCGGGTCAAGAATGCGCCCGAAACTCCGAACTCGTCACTCAAAGGACTCGAAGCTAATCAAATGTTACGTAAATATATCAAATTATACTCAAAGCATGGAATTATCCTATTATTTAGTCAAATTCATCATTCTTGAAGAAATCCCAAAATCCAACCCCGGGCCTGCATGCTCGGATTTTAGAATTTCTCGAAGGAAACACTCACCCATAACCTAAGGATCATTAATATATGATTTTTGTATGATTTCATAGCCAATTCACGGGCAATTCTCTAAATTCTCGAAAGCCCTAGGTTACTACCCAATTCCTTAATTTTTCACTAATTAGGTAGTTAAATTCAACTAGGAATTCATGAATTAACTAACCTTAGGGTAGAATTTACTTATCTCTCAGTGGCTGGGTCGTGGGGCTCCTTTCCAAGCTCTAAAAATCGCGTATGGTGGAAGAAAACGGAGTGAAAATGGGATAATCCCGCACTTAAAGACCTTACTGCCTATAGGGGTTTCCGCACATGCGACTCGACAACCGCACCTGCGGTTTCGCACCTGCGGTTTCGCACCTGCGAGCAATAGCTCGCACCTGCGGGAAAATGGGACAAGGGCCTGGGCTAGCACCTGCGGGCTGGATTCAGCACCTGCGCGCTGAATTCAGCACCTGCGGGAAAATGGGACAAGGGCCTGGGCTCGCACCTGCGGGCTGGATTCAGCACCTGCAGCTCCGCACATGCGGGAAGGAGCCCGTACCTGCGAGAACTGGGCAACCCACCTGGGGTCGCACCTGCGAGGCTTGGACCGCAGGAGAGGTCTCGCACCTGCGACTGGGAAACCACACCTGCGGTCACACCAGATCAGGTGCACCAGCAACTGCTTCAGCTGATTTTTGGCCTCGTTTGGTGCCCGAGAGGCTCCTGGGCCCACCCGAGCCCCCGCCCAAATATAACAACAAGTCCTAAATCATAATACATACTCGCTCGAGCCTTTGGAACACCCGCAACAACACTAAAACTCAAAATCACACCTCAAAACCCCTAGAACGAAACTTAGGAACTTTAAGTTTTCTAGAATTCGCTAACAATGCGCCGGACCGACCTATACTACTCGGAATGAAACCAAATTTTGCAGGCAAGTCATAAATGACATAACGGAACTATTCTTAGTCTCAGAATTCCATTCGGACCTTGATAACACAAAAACACGTCCCAAACCACAATATGAACTTAAGGAACTCTTATTTCAATATTTGGGCGCCGAAACTCTCCTGGTTCATCCCAAACCCTTTCCGAACATACGCCCAAGTCTAAATCATCATACGAAGCTACTGGAACCGTCGAAACTAGATTCCGAGGTCGTTTACTCAAAATATTGACCAAAGTCAAACTTTGGCCTTAAAGGCCAACCTGAAGGAACCAAGTTTTCCAATATCGCTCTAAACACTTCCGAAACCCGGACCGCCGCCTGCGCAAGTCATAAATCACAATAAGCTGCTATTGGAAGTTTTATTTAGAAGAACGAGGTCCGATATCACAAAACGACCGGTCGGGTGGTTACATTCTCCACCTCTTAAACAAATGTTCGTCCTCGAACGAGTCTAGAATCATACCTGAAGTGCTGAATAAGTGCGGATATCTGCTCCGCATGTCCTCCTCGGACTCCCAAGTCGTTTCCTCGACTGTTTGGCCCCTCCACTGGACCTTCACTGCAGAAACTGTCTTGGACCTCAACTGGCGATCCTGTCTATCAATAATAGCAACTAGCTCCTCCTCGTAGCCCAACCTCTCATCCAACTGAATAGTGCTGAAATCAACCACGTGAGAGAAGTCGGTGTGGTACCTCCGGATCATGGATACATGAAAGACCGGATGAAATCCTGATAAACTGGGAGGTAAGGATAAATCATAAGCAACCTCCCCAACTCGCCCCAACACCTCGAAAGGACCTATAAACCTCGGGCTCAGCTTGCCCTTCTTCCCAAACCTCATAATACCCTTCATCGGCAAGACCTTCAATAGAACTTTGTCTCCCTCCATAAATGATACATCACGCGCCCTCTGATCCGCGTAACTCTTCTGTCTGGACTGTGCCGTGCGGAGCCTCTCCCGAATCGACTTCACCCTCTCCAAAGCACCCCTCACCTGGTCAGTGCCATATAACTTAGCCTCGACAGGCTCAAACCACCCGATAGGGGAACGACATCGCCGACCATACAATGCCTCAAATGGAGACATCTCGATGCTGGATTGATAACTATTATTGTAAGCAAAATCGGCCAAAGGCAAGAACTGGTCCCACTGACCTCCGAAGTCAATCACGCATGCCCTGAGCATGTCCTCCAATATTTCAACTGTCCGCTCTGACTGACCATCAGTTTGAGGGTGAAATGCTGTGCTGAGATCCATTTGGGTGCCCATCTCACTATGCAAGGCTCTCCAGAAATGCGAGGTGAACTGAGGATGTCGATCTAATATAATGGACACCGGCACACTATGCAACCGGACTATCTCCTGAATGTAGATCTGGGCCAACCTCTCAGAAGTATAAGTAATAGCCACTGGAATGAAATGCGCCGATTTGGTCAATCTATCCACAATGACCCAAAATGTGTCAACCTTCCGCAAAGTCTAAGGCAACCCAACCACGAAGTCCATAGTTATGCGCTCCCACTTCCACTCAGGAATGTGCATCTGCTGAAGTAGGCCTCCTGGCCTCTGGTGCTCATACTTAACCTGCTGGCAGTTAAGACACCTAGTCACATACTCCAAAATGTCCCTCTTCATCCGCCTCCACCAGTAATGCTGCTTCAAATCACGATACATCTTCGTAGCACGAAGATGAACATAATACCGTAAACTATGTGCCTACTCTAGAATCCTCTCCCTCAGGCCATCAACATTAGGAATACATAAACGGCCCTGAAATCTCAGAACACCATCCTCGCCAATAGCAACCTCCTTGGCACCACCCCGCACCAATTTCTCTTGAATCTTTGCTAAGCACAGATCATCGAACTGCCGGGCCTTAATCTCCCCCAATAACGAAGACTAAGCAACCACATGTGCTAACACTCTACGAGGCTCTGAAAGGTCTAATCTCACCAGGCGATTGGCCAAGGACTGAATGTCCAAGGCTAGATGTCCAAGCTACCCATACTCTCCATCTTCCTGCTCAAAGCATCTATTACCACATTTGCCTTGCCTGGATGATAAAGAATGGTGATATCATAATCCTTCAACAACTCAAGCCATCTACTCTACCTCAGATTAAGATCTCTCTACTTGAACAAGTGCTGCAAGCTGCGGTGGTCTGTATAAACCTCACAGGACACCCCATACAAGTAGTGCCTCCAAATCTTAAGAGCACGAACAATCACCGCCAACTCCAAATCGTGCACTAGGTAATTATTCTCATGAACCTTTAGCTGGCACGAAGCATAAGCAATAACTCTCCCTTCCTGCATCAACACGCGCCCCAAGCCAATGCGTGAAGCGTCGCAATATACTGTGTACATCCCAGAACCGGAAGGCAATACCAGAACTGGCGCTGAAGTCAATGCCGCCTTGAGCTTCTGAAAGCTCGCCTCACACTCGTCAGACCATCAAAACGGGGCATTCTTCTGAGTCAATCTAGTCAATGGAGCTGCGATAGAAGAGAACCCCTCCACAAATTGGCGATAATAGCCTGCTAGGCCCAAAAAGCTCCTGATCTCTGTAGCTGAAGTAAGACGCGGCCAACTCTGAACTGCCTCGATCTTCTGAGGATCAACCTTGATACCCTCTCCGGATACCACATGCCCCAAGAATGCTACGGAATCCAACCAGAACTCACACTTGGAGAACTTAGCATATAGCTTTTGTTCTCGCAAAGTCTGGAGCACAACTCTCAAATGTTGCTTGTTCTCCCCCAGGCTACGTGAGTAAATCAAAATTTCATCAATGAAGACAATGACAAAGGAATCAGTATACGGCCTGAATACCCTTTTCATCAAGTCCATAAATGTTGCTGGGGCATTAGTCAAGCCAAAGGACATCACCAAGAACTCATAATGGCCATATCTCGTATGGAAAGCAGTCTTCGGGATATCCGAGGCCCGAATCTTCAACTCATGGATCCCGATCTCAAATCAATCATAGAAAACACCCTAGCACCCTGCAACTGGTTAGACAAATCATCGATGCGCGACAAAGGATACTTGTTCTTAATGGTGACCTTGTTCAACTAGCGGTAATCAATGCACATCCGCATGGACCCATCCTTTTTCTTCACGAATAGAATTGGAGCACCCCACGATGATACACTCGGTCTGATGAACCCCTTAGCCAACAACTCCTCAAGATGCTCCTTCAACTCCTTCAACTCTTTCGGAGCCATACGGTACGGAGGAATAGATATAGGCTGGGTGCCTGGAGCTAAACGCAGAAATAAATATCACGATCCGGAGGCATGCCCGGAAGATCTGAAGGAAATACATCAGCAAACTCTCAAACAACTGGCACTGAATCAATCGTCAGAGACTCAGTAGTGGTGTCCCGCACATAAGCAAGATAGGCCGGAGAACCCTTCTCGACCATATGTTGAGCCTTCATGATTGAAATAACCCGGCTGGCTGCACTAACTGAGGAACCTCTCCACTCCAACCTAGGTGACTCGGGCATGGCTAAAGTAACTATCTTGGCATGGCAATCTAGCACAAAATGATAAGGAGATAGCCAATCCATGCCTAGAATAACCTCAAAATAAACTATGTCGAGCAATAAAAGGTCCACTCTGGTCTCGAACCCACAAAAGGTGATCACACAAGACCGATAAATCGGGTCTACCACCACAAAATCGCCCACAGGAGTGGACACATCTATAGGAGAACCCAAGGACTCGCGAGGAGCATCCAGAAAATGAGCAAATAATGCTGAAACATATGAATAGGTGGATCCTGGATCAAATAATACTGAAGCCTCTCTACCACATACTGAGATGATACCTGTGATCACGGCGTCTAAGGCCACTGCATATGATCTGGCCGAAATGGAATAGAATCTAACTGGAGTACCGGAAGATTGAGCTCCACCAGAGTGAACAGGAGCTTCCTGACCTCCCCTGACCGGCCCCCACATCTAGGACGACCCCTGCCAACCTGTCCTCCACCTCTAGGTAGCCGGACTGCTGGTGCCTGACCCATCGGCTGATAACCCTACTGTACGGACTTGCCCCAAAACCTGGGACAATGCCTCCTCCTATGACCTGGATCCCCACACTCGTAACAACCCCCAGGTACCATAGTATGCTGCCCCGAAGAAGAACCCTGAATGGCTGGAGGGCGATGTGAGCCCTCTGACATAGCACTGAAGTAGGGGTCGGAGGATCTCGAATGACTGGGGTAACCACTGAGTGACCTCTGAATGGCTGGAGGACGGTAGGAACACTCTGGCATGGCGCTGAAATGAGGCCTCGCTGGAACACCTCGGAGAGGTGGTGGAGGTGCTGAATATGAAGACCTGCTGGGCTGACTACTGCTAAAATGACCTCTACCCCTAGCTGGGGCACCTCTAAAATCTCCGGAGAATCTAGCCCTCTTGTCCTGCTGCCCCTTCTCCCTGCTCCTCGACCGATACCCCTCGATTCTCTGAGCAATCTCTACCACGAGCTGATAAAGAGTACCCATCTCCACCTCTCGGGCCATGGTGGCCCTAATACCTGGATGCAACCCAGCCACAAATCTCCGCACCCTCTCTGCATCAATAGGTAGTATCATAAGTGCATGGCGAGACAACTCTTAAAATCTGGCCTCATAATCTATCACTGACATCTGACCCTACTCTAGCCGCTCAAACTGATACTGCAACTCTTCCCTCTCAGAGGTTGGTCTATCCAGAAACATCTGCATGAACTGCTCCCAAGTGACAGGAGGAGAATCTGCTGGCCTGCTGAGAATATATAACTGCCACCACCTACGAGCTCTGCCCTCCAACTGGAAGGTAGTGAAATCCACTCCATGGGACTCTAGTATCCTCATGTTGCGCAGTCTGTCCCTGCACCTGTCCATAAAATCCTGGGCATCCTCGCCTCGCTCACCCCCGAAGACAGGAGGGTGCAATCGAGTCCATCTATCCAATAACTTCTGTGTATCACCGTTCGCAACTGGTCTGGGCTCAGGTGCTGCTGCAACAGGCTGGACCCCACCCACGGGCAGTGTACCCGAGGTATGATGTAATGCTGTTGTCTGGCCTGCAACCTGGGCAGTAAGGGTCTGGACTCCGCCTCCTGCTTGAGAAGTGGCAGGATCTGCTGGAAATAAACCAGCCTATGACATAGTGTCCATAAATCTCATCATACGACCCATGACCTCCTGAAATCCTGGCGTCGTCATGAAGTCTACTGGAGCAGGATCTGCTGGGGGCACCTCGTCCTGGTCCTCTATGATAGGGTCCTCTTGTGGTGGAACCGGAAAAGCTCTGGGACGCCCTCGTCCCCTACCTCAGGCCGGTGCCCTCCCCCGGCCTCTGCCGCGGCCTCGGACAACGGGGGTAGCGGCCCCTCCCGGGTCTGGAACATCAGATGCACGCGTGCTCACCATCTGTGAGAGAATAGAAGAATGAGTTTAGTAAATCATCGACTGCACAATAGAATAAGAACAAAGAGTGGTTTCCTAACACCCCATAGCCTCCTGAAGATAAGTACAGACGTCTCCATACCGATCCGCAAGACTCTACTGGGTTTGCCCGTGACTCGTGAGACTTACGTGAACCTAGTTCTCTGATACCATGTTGTCACGATCCAAAATCCTAACTTAGGTCATGATGGCGCCCAACAGTGGGGTCAGGCAAGCCAACACTCAATTTACTAAGGGTTCTTTCTTATTTGATTAAACATTTCAACATATACTTAGTTTTTAAAGCTTAAAACATAAATCGACAAGGATAATTAGCCAGTTTTAATCAAAAGCGGTCATGAGGAAGCATGAGCCAATATATATACAGACCCGTAATCCATAATAACTACCACGTGTGTGCCAGGAACTAGTGTCTTAAGTCCTACGAGCATACTAACAAAATATACAAAAGATATAATATACAATCCCACTGTCTGAAGGAAATAGACGGGAAATAAGCAAAATAAACCCCATGGTGCTGCTGGAGATCGCAAGGAGAAAACAACTCACCGTGAAGTCAGGTCCGTCTATAATCAGAATCAAGCTCCGGTCTGGACAACCAGATGCACCAGCCTCAGAACCTGTACAATTAAGTATAGAAGCATAGCATGAGTACATAAATATATATGTACCCAGTGAGTATCCCGCCTAACCTCGAAGAAGTAGTGACGAGAGGTCGACTTGACACTCACTAAGGTCCAAAAATATAATTTAACCGAATATGATGAAAATGGTAGGCATGTAAAGGTAGTGAATCAGCAAATATATAAGGCACTGAAATCCAAGTAAACACTGGAAGTATATAAACAATTACTACTTCATCTTCCCCCAAATATCTATCAAATGAATATCCATGAATTCAATAACAATAAATCATGCGCATACGGGATAAGGACAACCGGCCTGAGCCATAGGATAATCATATCTGTGCACTGCCGAGGGTCGACTGGCCTGAACCATAAGTGCACTTTGTCATAAAGTACTCACGTCTATGCACTGCCGAGGGTCGAACGGCCCGAACCATAAGTGCATCTTTGCCATAAAGTAATCATACCTATGCACTACTGAGGATCGAACGACCTGTACCATAAGTGCATCTTTCAATTCGCCGTGGCGTACAACCTGCTACCATGAGAGGGGGAAATCACACTCCCCTCGCAGAATGTAAATTACGAAGCGGTCACATGCACACACATCATTCCTTTTTAAATTACTTTTCAGTGAACAATTCCTTAAAATTTCTCAAATTCCACGATCTCAGGGAAATAAGCCGCATGTAACATATAATTCATTAAGCATATAGTTCATTTCAAGGGAAACACAAGGCATGATGTGGGCCTAGCTACCCGGACATAATAATAATAGCTGCTACGTACGGACTCTCGTCACTTTGTACGTACGTAGCCCCCACAAAAATCACACATAGCATTTAAAACACCTACGGGGACAATTCCCTCTTACCAGGTTAGAAAGGAGACTCGCCTCGCGTCGCACCTACTCCCCGGGTCAAGAATGTGCCCGAAACTCCGAACTCGTCACCCAAAAGACTCGAAGTTAACCAAAAATTACGTAAATATATCAAATTATACTCAAAACATGGAATTCTCCTATTATTTAGTCAAATTCATCATTCTTGAAGAAATCCCAAAATCTAACCCCAGGCCCGCATGCTCGGATTTCAAAAATTCTCGAAGGGAACACTCACCCATAACCTAAGGATCATTAATATATGATATTTTTATGATTTCATAGCCAATTCACGGGCAATTCTCTAAATTCTCGAAAGCCCTAGGTTACTACCCAATTCCTTAATTCTTCACTAATTAGGTTGTTAAATTCAACTGGGAATTCATGCATTAACTAAATTTAGGGTAGAATTTACTTACCTCTTAGTGGCTGGGTCGTGGGGCTCCTGTCCAAACTCTAAAAATCGCCTATGGTGGAAGAAAATGGAGTTAAAATGGGATAATCTCGCACTTAAAGACCTTACTGCCTACAGGGGTTTCCGCACCTGCGACTCGACAACCGCACCTGCGGTCTCGCACCTGCGGTCTCGCACCTGCGGGCTGGATTTAGCACCTGCGGCTCCGCACCTGGGGGAAGGAGCCCACACCTGCGAGAATTTGGCAACCCACTTGGGGGTCGCACCTGCAAGGCCTAGACCACAGGAGCGGTCACACTAGATCAGGTGCACCAGTAACTGCTTCAACTGGTTTTTGGCCTCGTTTGGTGCTCGAGATGCACCTGGGCCCACCCGAGCCCCCGCCCAAATATACCAACAAGTCCCAAATCATAATACAGACTCGCTCGAGCCTTCAGAACGCCCGAAACAATACTAAAAGTCAAAATCACACCTCAAAACCCCTAGAACCAAACTTAGGAACTTTAAGTTTTCTGGAATTCGCTAACAATGCGCCGAACCGACCTATACTACTCGGAATGACACCAAATTTTGCAGGAAAGTCATAAACGACATAAAGGAACTATTCCCAGTCTCTAAATTCCGTTCAGAACTCGATAACACAAAAATACGTCCCAAACCACAATATGAACTTAAGGAACTCTTATTTCAATATTTGGGCGTCGAAATGCTCCCGGGTCATCCGAAACCCATTCTGAACATACGCCCAAGTCCGAAATCATCATACGAAGCTACTGGAATCGTCGAAACTCGATTCCGAGGTCATTTACTCAAAATATTGACCGAAGTCAAACTTTGGCCTTAAAGGCCAACCTGAAGGAACCAATTGTTCCAATATCGCTCTAAACACTTCCGAAACCCGGATCACCCTCCCCAGCAAGTCATAAATAATAATAATAATCCACTATGGGAAGTTTTATTTAGGGTAACGGGGTCCGATATCACAAAATGACTGATCAGGTCGTTACAATGCCGTGTTTACTATTGATATTGCACATGCGACATGATAAGGCGGGATATGAGATTGAGGGTTGCGCATGTGGCGTGACAAGGTGGGAACATGTTTATGCACGTGTGGAAAAACAAAGCGGGCATATACCTTACTATTGCACATGTGGCGAGACAAGGTGGTCTATGTCAAGGATTGTTTGTGATACTTGTGTTGGCCTGGGGGCATTCCTTGTTGTTGATATTGTGTACTGGAACACTTACTGTGTGAGCTTATTTGCATGGAAACTTATGAGATGAAAATGTACGTGTTGCCCTTTTGCTTTACTTATGTTTATTGTTGTTGAAATCATGTTAGGACACCTGCACAAACATACACGTAGTTAAGTACTACTAATGGATTTAGGACTCCTTCTTGTTATCAAGTCTAGATACTCTTGTTGTTCTTACCGTATGGGTGGAAATGACCCAATTGGCACGTTAGTCATCCGCGCAAGATGCTAAGTGTTAGGGTTCGAAATTGGGACCCGTAAATGGTGATTTGTCCGAGGTTCAAAACCTCATGGAGATGACTACAAATTTGATGTAGAAGTGGTTGAAGTTTCTAAGTCATTACATGTACGTGTTGTATATTTACATGCCGGATTTGTTTGTGTTCTATTCAGTCTTGTGTTACTTCATGGTTTTCCGCTGATACTTATTGTTTTCCTTCTTTATCGAATTCACTGTATTGTTAGCTATATTGCGTAGCCTTTATGTGTATATCATTATTTCCCTAATTCCTGTATTGATACTTGTTCAGTTTTATTAGACCAGTGGGTGTCTTGACTAGTCCTCGTCACTACTTCACCGAGGTTAGTCTTGATACTTACTGGGCACCGCTGTGGTGTGCTCATACTACTCTTCTGCACATTTTTTTTGCAGATTCTAGGTTTTTGCATAGCCGGTGGATTGATTGGCAGTAGCGCGGTTGCTGTTGTGGAGACTCAAGGAAAAACGACTTCAGTGTTTGCGATTTCGGAGTCACCATCTTATATTTACGTTTGCACTGTTGTACTTATTTATGAACAATGGTATTTTTTAGGAGTTTTAGTGTAATTTCTTTGAAGCTTATGACTTGTACTTCCGGATTTTGGGAATATACAATGTGTAAAGAATTACTTATTCAGAAAAATATTAGATTCTATTTATTGTTGTTATTCCATGAATATTAGGTTTACCTAGTCCTTAAGACTAGGTGCCATCACGATACCTAACAGAGGGAAATTTGGGTCATGACACTATGTTGGAAAGTCATCAGATTATGCTGGTATTAACTAGGGAGCGAGACACTATATTGGAAAGTCATCAGGTTATGCTGGCATCAACTAGGGAGTGGGACCCTATGTTGGAAAGTCATCAGGTTATGCTGGCATCAACTAGGGAGTGGGACCCTATATTGGAAAGTCATCAGGTTATGCCGACATTAACTAGGGAGTGGGATCCTATGTTGGAAAGTCATCAGGTTATGCTGGCATCAACTAGGGAGTGGGACCCTAAGTTGGAAAGTTATCAGGTTATGCTGGCATCAACTAGGGAGTGGGACCCTACGTTGGAAAGTCATCAGATTATGCTGGCATAAAATAGGGAGTGAGACACTATGTTGGAAAGTCATCAGGTTATGCTGGCATCAACTAGGGATTGGGATCCTATGTTGGAAAGTCATCAGGTTATGCTAGCATCAACAAGGGAGTGGGACCCTATGTTGGAAAGTCATCAGGTTATGCTGGCATCAACTAGGGAGTGAGACCCTATGTTGGAAAGTAATCAGGTTATGTTGGCATCAACTAGGGAGTGAGACTCTATGTTGGAAAGTCATCAGGTTATGCTGGCATCAACTAGGGAGTGAGACTCTATGTTGGAAAGTCATCAGGTTATGCTGGCATCAACTAGGGAGTGAGACTCTATGTTGGAAAGTCATCAGGTTATGCTGGCATCAACTAGGGAGTGAGACTCTATGTTGGAAAGTCATCAGGTTATGCTGGCATCAACTAGGTAGTGGGACCCTACATCGGAACGTGATCAGGTTATGCTGACATCAACTAGGGAGTGAGACCCTATGTTGGAAAGTCATCAAGTTATGCTGGCATCAACTAGGGAGTGGGGCCCCATGTTTAAAAGTCATCGGGTTATGCCGACATCAACTAGGGAGTGGGACCCTATGTTGGAAAGTCATCAGGTTATGCCGGCATCAACTAGGGAGTGGGACCCAATGTTGGAAAGTCATCAGGTTATGCTGGATTCAACTAGGGAGTGAGACCCTATGTTGGAAAGTCATCAGGTTATGTTGGCATCAACTAGGGAGTGGGACCCTATGTTGGAAAGTCATCAGGTTATGCTGGATTCAACTAGGGAGTGAGACCCTATGTTGGAAAGTCATCAGGTTATGTTGGCATCAACTAGGGAGTGGGACCGTAGGTTGGAAAGTCATCAGGTTATGCTAGCATCAACTAGGGAATGGGACCCTACGTTGGAAAGTCATCAGGTTATGTTGGCATCAACCAGGGAGTGGGAACCTACATTGGAAAGTCATCAGGTTATGCTAGCATCAACTAGGGAATGGGACCCTACGTTGGAAAGTCATCAGGTTATGTTGGCATCAACCAGGGAGTGGGAACCTACATTGGAAAGTCATCAGGTTATGCTGAAATCAATTAGGGAGTGGGATCCTACATTGGAAAGTCATCAGGTTATGCTAGCATCAACTAGGGAGTAGGACCCTATGTTGGAAAGTTATCAGGTTATGCTGGTATCAACTAGGGAATGAGACTCTATGTTGGAAAGTCATTAGGTTATGCTGGCATCAGCTAGGGAGAGGGACCCTACGTTGGAAAGTCATCAGGTTATGCTGGCATCAACTAGGGAATGGGACCCTAGGTTAGACAGTCATCAGGTTATCCTGACATCAACTAGGGAGTGGGACCCTACGTTGGAAAGTCATCAGGTTATGCTGGCATCAACTAGGGAGTGGGATCTTATGTTGGAAAGTCATCAGGTTATGCTGGCATCAACTAGGGAGTGGGACCCTATGTTGGAAATCCATTAGGTTATGCTGGCATCAACTAGGGAGTGGGACCCTATGTTGGAAAGTCATCAGGTTATGCTGGCATCAACTAGGGAGTGAGACCCTATGTTGTAAAGTCATCAGGTTATGCTGGAATAAACTAGGGAGTGGGATTCTATGTTGGAAAGTCATTAGGTTATTATGGCATCAACTAGGGAGTGAGACCCTACGTTGGAAAGTCATCAGGTTATGCTGGCATCAACTAGGGAGTGGGACCCTATGTTGGAAAGTCATCAGGTTATGCTGGCATCAACTAGGGAGTGGGACCCTATGTTGGAAAGTCATCAGGTTATGCTGGCATCAACTAGGGAGTGGGACCCTATGTTGGAAAGGATGTAGCTAGGGATTAGTAACCCTATACTATCGTGGTTTTGAATTATTTCAACATCATTTCTTCTTTTCTTCTTTTATTTTCAGAGAATAAGTGAATGCGGGAAAGAATTTTGAGGAGATGTTGGTTGATTTCCCAATGCACACGCAAGTGTACGTGGTCGACAAGTAATATAGGATTTTAAGTCCAGATATCGTACCCACAGAGACTTGTGTAAACTACTAGCTAAATCACTCTAATCGTTATTTAACCAAGCCAATATAAAATCAATGATGTACTATTTTATACTAAAATTCTATGAAATAACTAATTATCAAGTGACAAGAACTATTGTGATGTATTCAGTAGAGATAAATATTCCAGGGTTATGGTCTATTCACCACTCATATTGCATTCTAATTAACTTTTCCTTTCATATAGTTCACTCATGGTTGCTAATTAATCGATAAATATTCTCATAGCCTTCTCCCGAAGCACTCCTCACCTATTCTCAATAGATTAATGCCTATATTCCTATGGAATTAGTCTATTAGAACGCACTAAGATTACGATGTTAAATTAAGCACGGTGACTAGGTATATTCCTATCCTAACCACAAATCCGCTCCCCTGAAGGGTTAAGATCGCGCTCTCTTCAATTCTTCTCTAATCTATATACGGCTTTCCCAAGCATAACATAGATAGTATATAGAACCTAATTGATGGCCAAATAATTAAGCAATTAAACACAGAATTGAAGAAACAACCATATATTGAGTAAACTATATTCAAAGTTAAATTAATGTTGAATGACAATATTCATAGCGAAACCACAACCCCAGAACAATGGGTGTTTAGCCACTCATGCTATGATCAAACAATTGCATAAGTGTGCATGAATTGAAAATACTTGAATAAAAATGAAGAAAACTGATAATCCTTGCTCCTTCAATGATTTTGTGTGTGTATTTTGCTCCCAAATTCGTCTCCCCCCTCCATGATGTGTTCTTGGGTCTATTTATATGGTTGGGATAAACCCTAACCGTGTAAGAGACTCCTATCCCCACTTGGAAACACTTAAAAACCTTTAAAACTCGGACTTTACCGAAATAGGCACCCTGGCGTTAGGGGTCTAACGCCTGGCTAACGCCAGGCACCCCCTGGCGTTTGGGGTCTAACGCCTGGCTAACGCCAGGCTTGTCCCGGATCGCTCCTTTTCGACTCTTGCGCGTATTTTCCAACGTTTATGCTCTCATTTAGCTCGGCTTCCATTTCCAACTCACCTACACATTAAATAAACTTCATTAGGCACATACGACGTGTATTCTTATCATTAAAGCACATAAAATGCAAGGTATATAATGCTTAAAATCATGAATTCTAGCCACGCATCAGGAGACTTCCCTTTTGAAGTTGTTTTTGCAAAGCTGTTTCTAGCCCATGCGCAATTTCTTTTTGGTTGCCCCTGCTTTTTGCAAGGTTTCTTTTGGGTTGCACCTGTTTCCTGTTTTCTTCAAACAAAGAACAATTTTTTAGTTTGAAATGGTGGTTGGTTTTGTGGCGTTGATCATCTTGGTCACTTGATTTTGGCCCGTCCTTTTGACGAAGATCTCAACTGCTTGTTTGCTCGCTGGGGATTGGTTTCATTTATCACCCTGGGGATCTTGACCTTTCCAAGTCTTTACCGGAACGGTTGATCATATGGGATTTAACTTTCTTTAAATTTATTTTGCCTTTGTGGCATATTGACTTTGGATCCCTTTCCTTTCAGGAATTCTTGATTTCAAAGCATCAGCCATCACGGCCAGTCGAGGTCGACTCGATGCACTTGCCGAGGCTGGGCGCTTTTGCATACTAGCTTGTATCAAATGAGAACATTATAGATCGGTCTTGCCATCCTTTTTTTGTCTCAATTTAGAATATAATTAGATCGAAAGGGGTTAAAAGAAAATAAACAACGGAATGAATTTATAAAAGAGGTATCCCTTTCCGGGAAAGGAAAGAAAGACTTATCTGGAGTGTTATGCGACCTTCGATGAACATGACATGCCTCTTGAACTAGTTTCCCGATCTGTGCGAACCTTCTAACTCTCATAGCTTACACCTCGAGATTGGGAAACCTTGACCAGGACTGTGTCCATGTCCGTGACCGATGATCCTCTTTTTCGATCAGCGATGCCTTTTGCGGGTTTTCACCGGCTAACCTCTCTCATTTCTCTTCTTACCATCCCCTTATAGTTCTCTTTGCGAGTTTTCACTAACAAGACACATTTTCAGTTTCTTTGCTTACCATCGCCTTACAGTGCCCCTGTGAATTTTCATCGATAAGACTCTCTCATTTTATTTCTCTCATTTGATTGTATCAGATCCAAGTAACCATATCTTCCAATTTGAACATCTTTTGCCGATTAATCTGAAGGACTTGAACATGATTTGAGTAAAAGAATTTGAATTGAATTATAACTTTAGAACCTTTCAGGCGAAAGTATCGCCGAACCGTTATAAATTCTGCCCCAGTTTCATCTTTTAGGGAATTTGGATTTTGATTTTGGTAAGATTGAACCCCAGAGTGAGGCTACTTAGGTATCCTTTTAGAATCAAGTCGAACGTAGTTTAAGGAAACATTTTATTTTTGTTTTGTTTTTGATTTGATCGATGATTTTTGATTTTTGATTTTTTTTCAAACTGAACTTTCAGGTTCCAAAGAAGGGTGACCAAAGAAGAGTAAACGGCTCAAAGGGTTTACAAAAGCTGATAGTGTTTGGGTAGCGAGAATGAAAGCCTTCGTCATCCCAACCTGAGAGTATTAAGACAGCAAAAGGGGTTAAACATAGTACCTTTTGACCGCATCTGCATTGACATCCGTTTCGGGGTCATTTCCTTCAATATCTCATAAGTACAATGCCCCTTTTGGAAGCAATTTTCTTATAATTTATGGACCTTTCCAATTCGAAGCGAACTTTCCTTTTGCTTCCTCATGATGCGGGATAATACGTCTTAAAACTAGTTTCCCCACTTCAAGGTTTCTAGGCTGCACTTTCTTGTTGTAGGCACGGGCCATTCTTTGTTGATACAACTTCCCGTGACAAACCGCGGCTATCCGTTTTTCATCAATCATGGTTAACTGTTCCAGTCGGGTTTTGACCCATTCTCATCCTCGATTTCAACTTCAACAATGATTCGAAGAGATGGAATTTTGACTTCTGCATGTATTACAACTTCAGTGCTATACACCAATAAGTAAGGTGTAGCCTCGGCTGATGTACACACAGTTGTGCGATATCCCATTAATGCAAAAGGCAACTTTTCATGCCATTGCCTAGAACTTTGGATCATTTTCCTAAGGATCTTCTTGATGTTTTTATTTGCTGCTTCAACAACGCCATTGGCTTTGGGTCAGTAAGGGGTAGAATGCGATGCGTAATTTTAAATTGTTCGCATACCTCCCTCATCAAGTGGTTTTTCAGATTTACAGTATTGGAGGTAATGGTAGACTTTGGAATACCAAAACGACAGATAATGTTGGAAAGTACGAAGTCCACCACTGCTTTCTTGGTGACGACTTTGAAATTGATCGATTCAACCCATTTTGTGAAGTAATCAATGGAAACCAAGATGAATCTGTGCCCATTTGAGACTTTCGGCTCGATCGTCCCAATGACATCCATGCCCCAAGCCACAAACGGCGAAGGTGCTGACATAGGATGCAACTCTGAAAGCGGTGCATGAATCAGGTCACCGTGTATCTGACATTGATGGCACTTCCGGAAAAAAATGAAGCAATCCTTTTCCATAGTCATCCAGTAATAACCTGCCCGCAGGATTTTCTTTGTGAGGACATACCCGTTCATGTGGGGCCCGCATACTCCTGAATGTACTTCGTTCATGATCTTTTCTGCTTCTTTAGCATCCACACACCTTAAAAGATTCAGATCTGGATTTCTCTTGTACAACACTTCTCCGCTTAAGAAGAAACTGCTGGCAAGTCTTCTAATGGTTCTCTTTTGGTCTCCATTGGCCTACTCCAGTTATTCTTTTGTTTTCAAGAACTTTTTAATATCATGATACCATGGCTGGACATCAGGTTCTACTTCAACCACGTTACAATAACCAGGTCTTTCTCGAATTTGAATCTCCAACGGGTCAATATGGATATTTCCTGGATACGGTAGCATTGCAGCTAAGGTAGCTAGGGGCGTCAGCTAACTCATTATGGAATCGAGGAATATACCTGAATTCAACGGATTTGAACTATTTTCTAAGATCTTCCACATGTTGGTTATATGTGATAAACTTGATTTCTCGAGTTTCCCATTCGCCTTGCGCTTGCCGAATGATCAAATCAGAGTCTCCCATGATTAATATTTATTCTACATCCATATCAATTTCCATGTTCATGCCCATGATGCAAGCTTCGTATTCAGCACTGTTATTTGTATAGAATAACCGAAGACTAGTGCTGACCTGTGGGATAAATCAAAATTTCCCCAATCCCAACACCCTTCGCATTTACAGCTCCATCAAAGAACATTTTCCAAGTCTTAATGTCTTCTGGGATTACCTCAACTGAGTTTACTTCCTCATCTAGGAAATAAGTGTTTAGGGGTTGGTATTCATCATCAACCGGGTTCTCAGCTAAATGATCGGCCAAGGCTTGGGCTTTCATTGCCGTGCGGGTGACATAGACAATGTTGAACTCTGTGAGCAAGATTTTCCATTTGGCTAGCCTTCCCGAGGGCATCGATTTTTTGAATATGTACTTTAGAGGGTCCATTCGGGTTATGAGGTATGTGGTATAGGCCAACAAATAATGTCTGAGATTTTGAGCGACCCAAGTTAAGACGCAACAAGTTCTTTCCAGTAAAGTATACTTGGCTTCGTAATTAGTAAATTTCTTGCTCAGACATTATATGGCTTGCTCTTTCTTCCCGGTCTATCTGAGGACACAACCAAAACAATTCTCCAAGATCGTCAGGTACAAGAACAAAGGTATTCCAGGCTCAGGTGGGACCAACATCGATGGATTTGACAAATATTCTTTGATTTTATCAAAAGCTTCTTGACACTCATCCGATCATTTAATCACCGCGCCTTTCTTTAGTAGCTTAAATATGGGTTCACATGTGGTAGTAAGTTGAGCGATAAACCTACTGATGTAATTCAACCTTCCCAGCAAACTCATGACCTCTTTCTTAGTTTTTAGAGGTGGCAGATCTCGGATGAATTTGATCTTTGTTGGATCTAACTCAATACCCCTCCAACTGACTATAACCCCAAGAGCTTCCCAGATGGAACCCCGAATGCACATTTGGTTGGTTCAATTTCAAGTCATACTTGCGTAGACGCTCGAAGAATTTTCTCAGGTCTCGCACATGGCCTTCTTGTGTTCTGTACTTAATGATCACGTCATCAACGTACATCTCAATTTCTTAGTGCACCATGTCATGGAAGATGGAGGTCATAGCTCTCATGTAAGTTGCCCCGGTGTTTTTCAAACTGAATGGCATGACCTTGTAACAGTAGATCCCCCATGCTGTGGTGAAAGTTGTCTTTTCCGGATCTTCTTCATCCATCGGGACTTGGTGATACCCAGCATAACAATCCACAAAAGATTATATCTTATTTTTGGCACAATTATCAACAAGGATGTGGATGTTTGGTAACGGGAATTTGTCCTTAGGGCTTGCCTTGTTCAAATCTCTATAGTCCACTCATACTCGAATCTTCCCGTCCTTTTTTGGTACCGGGACCACATTGGACAACCACGTGATGTATCAGACTACTCGGATCACACCATCTTTTAATTGTTTGACAACCTCTTCTTAGATCCTATCTCTTATGTCCGTTTGGAATTTTCTTTGTGTTTGTTGGACAGGTGGACAACCGGGATAAGTTGGCAATTTGTGTACTACTAGATCGACACTGAGTACTGTCATATCGTCATAAGATCATGCAAACACATCTTCAAATTCAAACAAGAGTTGGATCAATGCATCTATAGTTTTTTCCTCGGCGGAAATGCTTATCATAGTCTCCCTGACCTCTTTCTGAATTGGCAAATTAACTGGCTTGGTTTCATTTAGGTTTGGCTTAGTCGTATTTTCAAATTGTTCCAGTTCTTGATTTATTTCCCTAAAAGCCTCATCTTCATCATATTCGAGCTCATGATTCATTATTTCGTAGTTAGATAGCATTTTAAGATCCGGGCATGAAGTCCGCAAGCATGTCATATTATTTAAGTCAGCATTATTAGAAATGAAAAGAGGAAGATAAGAAAAATAACAAAATCAGAAATAATAATAGAAAAAGGTTCATAGACAATGAAATATTGATTTCATTTCATTGAATTTGAATATAGGAGGGTTTACATTAGAATTTAAAAGACAACAAACTAAAAACATTCGAGTTACACCCTGAAATAACTTGGAATGCAGAAAAGATGGCAAGACTGAACTACTGGGATTCCCGCCTGACAGAGAATGGAGTAGCCTTCCAATTTTGAAGTTTAGCATTGGGCTCCATGTATTGCACCTTAGCAGTTCTCGAGCCTTCTCCCGGTTGGACCATGTGTACCTCGTACAACATTTGCCTCATTGCTTCACAGATGTCCCCAATCTCTTCGACCGTGAGGGGATCTTCTTCTTCTTCTATATACCTTAGCTTAACAAATTACCTGGCGAGGTGCGGGATTGGCTAAGGCAAGAGCCACCCATTTTTCTTACGTTCATTGGCCCACTTTTCGTCGGCATGGGTAGCCTGGAAACCTATGCCAAAGAATTTCTTATTGGCAACCAAGATGACGGGTTCTGTGACGCCCTGTAAGGATAACCCGAGCCCTTTCCCGGGCTTGTAACCAGTTTGATCATTTCACTGGCAACCATGATTGATGCATTTGATAAACAGGGTTGAGTACATGGGGTTCCTTCTTCACACTGGTCGGCCACAACAATTTCAAAGGCTTGGTAGACGATGTGCTCGCTTTCCTCTCTTGCTTCGAGACATGGGACTGATGGGTCCCTGTAGAGTGACTGTTCATCTTCTCCATGGACAACTATTTCTTGATTCTGTTCGAACTTGACCATTTTATGGAGAGTATAGGGCACGACTCCCACAACATGGATCCATGGTCTTCCTAGGAGAAAGTTATAGGAAGTGTCCATGTCTAGAACATGGAATGTTACTTCAAAATATACGGGGCCAATGGTTAGGATTAAGTCAATCTCCCCTATTGTGTCCCTCTTGACACCATCGAAAGTACGCACGCAAACATTGTTTGGTCTGATCCTTTCAGTCCCAATTTCCATCCTTTGTAATGTTGATAGAGGGCAAATATCAACTCCAGATCCGCCGTCCAACATGACCCTTTTCACATGATATCCCTCACACTTGACAGTCAAGTGAAGGGCATTGTTGTGGGCGGCTGCTTCAGATGGCAAGTCATTTCAGTTGAAGGATATTCGGTTGACCTCGAAAAACCGCTCTGCCATTCTTTCCAACTGTTCAACCATGGTCTCAATTGGAACATACACCTCATTCAGCGTATTTAGAAGCACCTTTTGGTGTTCGTTTGAGCTCATCAGTAGTGATAAGAGTGAAACTTGAGAGGGAGCCTTTCTAAGTTTATCAATTATAGCATACTCCGAGGTTTTCATCTTCCGGAAGAATTTCTCTGCTTCTTCAGTAGTAACAGGCTTTTTGAGGGGGAATTGCTTCTGCTTGGTTTTGTTCAATTCTTCTAGGTTATGATACTTCCTAGATTGGTTTGTTTCATTTACTTCGCCTCTAACTTC
Source organism: Nicotiana paniculata (assembly GCA_005239505.1). Lineage (NCBI taxonomy): Eukaryota > Viridiplantae > Streptophyta > Magnoliopsida > Solanales > Solanaceae > Nicotiana > Nicotiana paniculata. The sequence continues at coordinate 22,918 of MDKI01098144.1, forward strand.
CTTTCCTTTGTATGTGACCAACGTCTGGTAATATTTCCAAGGGACGGCAGTAGTGTCTCTTTGTGATGACCCAAAAGTTCATCTTGCATTTTAGAACCCAATATGGTGTTTCAAGGCCTTTAAAACCTCATTTTATTCATCCTCGATTTGTGTGCGCAGTCCGGGCACGTATCTGAAAAGCCCGTGTGTGGAAATTTAATAAAATAATTTATTAAGAGTTATTGTAGAAGAAGGATACATCAATAAAATAGAATTGATGATTTGTTGCCGTATTTCTTAAACAGACATATTGAAATATCATTATTCTTTTATCTTCTCATCTACTATCTTCTCTTTTTTATCTTTTAATGCCTATTTTGTTTGTTTCTTGAAAGTTTTCTGCTTTTGATTGCTTTATCGTGTCTAGCGGAGAAGAAGACTTTGGATAGCACAAGAGCAAAGTATTGTCTTCTTAACAGAACCAACACAAGTAATTCAACATCACAAGGACAAAGAAAAGCTTATATGTACACTACACCATCGATGAATACATGGCAGTAGACAAGTAGATGATGGATCTAACAAATTCACAGAGAAACAATGACTTCATCAACCTCATGAACCTTCACGGGGACATTAGCGGCAATACAAAAGGGGAAAGTATTGTTTCGAGTTACGAATTCCACCCGATTCACCCAACTGGATCATCGCCGCCGAAATCTAATATTGATTCAGGTCATACTACTAGAGCTAGGGCTTGGAATTCTGCTGAATTTAAAAGCAACACTGCTAGCATAAGAAATTATGGTTCTCTTGACTCACTTGCACCAGCCAAACTCATTGTGGATAAAGATCTGAGCACTGTTGATTCATCTTTTTTATTTGAAATTGATCATACAGTGAAGAAGTATGCTGATAGTCTTCTACAGGAAATAGAGAGCGTGAGTACTCGGCTATCACAAGTAGAAACTCAAAGTCGCCAGATTGGAACTTCTCTTGATGACCTCAAGCTTTATGTTGATAACAACCATGGGAGCACTCAAGGAAAACTAAGACTGGTGGAAAATATTTTCAGAGAGTCGCCATGGGCTAGATTGAGTCGAGCGGAGGCGAATTGGTAGAGGAAAAAGGGCTAAGTAGAGTGTTGAGTTAGCCGAATCTAGGTAAGTGTTTTGCCTAGCCTTGTTGAGGGAATTTTTCCTACTAACTGCTATTGTTTGCTACATACGGGGGTGATACATATATGAGGTGACGAGCATATATGTATGTGCCGGGTTAACCATGCTCGGGGGTAGATTGTGCTATAATTGTGTTTTGTAGAATTTCGTAATTTCCTTGATCCATGCCTTACCTATTTTACCGATATTAAGAACGTAGTATAAAATGTTAGTAATCAAGCCCTAGACTAATATCACTTGATCAAATTTGATATAATTCTGAGAATACATTGATGTGTCTAGTTTGGTTCATCTCTATGCATAATCACTACTACTTGCTACAGTTGATATTTGAGGTACTGGATTCTATACTTGTGTTACTGATAAAATGTGAAATTTGTGGAAGTACTTTAATTGTACGGCCCTTGAGGGATTATTGGATCATTGCTGGCTTAGAAATTCCGTGATTGAGAATATGTTGGATTATTTGTTTGAACACTCTCCTCGATGTTATTCATACTTCTTGCCTTGCCATTTTTGATATTCATATGCTTGGTGAGGAAGAGTGTAAAGCACGAAGGGTGATGTCGTGCCAATGTTTATATCATTATCATGTGAGGAAGAGTGTAAAGCATGAAGGGTGATGTCGTGCCATTGTTTATACCATTATCATGTGAGGAAGAGTGTAAAGTACGAAGGGTGATGCCGTGCCATTTCATATACATTATCATGTGAGGAAGAGTGTAAAGCACGAAGGGTGATGCTGTGCCATTTCATATACATTATCATGTGAGGAAGAGTGTAAAGCACGAAGGGTGATGTCGTGCAATTTCATATACATTATCATGTGAGGAAAGACTGTAAAGCACGAAGGGTGATGCCGTGCCATTGTTTATATTCATTATCATGTAAGGAAGAGTGTAAAGCACGAAGGGTGATGCCGTGCCATTTCATTTATATTGTTATGCTTTTAATATTGTGAGGTCATGGCACGAAGGGTGTTTCCATGCAGGTGAGGATGAGGGACATGCATTATGATGTGATATCTGTTGTCCGTGTATACATTTCTGCCTTTACCTTGAGTTGTCATTGTCGCCATTATATATTTGTGTGATATGTTGTAATTGTTCCGTACTTGACCTCTATCTCAATTGGTATTGTGTTGTCCATGTCTTCTACTTTCTTAACTTGCATATGCCGTGCATATTTCCTGCTTTTATAATTATACTCATGTTGTATCTCTTATGTTGCACATTAGTGTAAGTCTTCCACCATGCTAGTCCTTCATATCCTTACTTGTTAACTTGTGAAGATCATGTTTTGTTACTGATGTTCTTATGTACATTCTCGGTTATTATTACTGCTTCCATATTTCCCTTCCTTGTCATTTCTATTGTCGGTATTTCTATCATTTGGTTGCACCTGTTTTACATATATATAGTGAGGATGAGATAAATGCACGAAGGGTGCTGCCGTGCCGTTAGATTTGATGTCTTGAGTGATTTTTCACACTATGAAAGTATATGAGGTGATTGTGGTGGTTTATGGGCTTTCATTCTAAGGAAAGAGCCGGTTGAGATATTGGAAACTATTAAATTATGATTCTTCCTGATGCTCTTTTATTTCGTGTTACAGTCGCATTGTGTACTCTATTCTATTATTCTGTTTTTTAGTTCTATTGCTAGTTTACATTATAGTGTTCATTAATGAGTATCTTTTAACTAAAAAAATCTCGTCACTACTTCGATGGGGTTAGTAAAGATACTTAGCAGTACATGGAGTCGGTTGTACTAATGCTGCACTTCTGCTCACTTTGTGCAGACTGTTGGAGCGGAGCTGCTGAAGAAGTCGGGAGCTGACTCTGAAGATGTTCGTGCATTCTGTATAGAAGCTTCCACTTGTCCTTGGTAGCGTTAGACATTATTAGTCTGTTAATGTAGTTTTCAAACAGAATGTGTAATTATTCATACGAACTTTGTATATTCTAAGTCTTAGAAGCTCATGAGTCGTACTACCAGTTCTTGGGGAAAAAATTGTAACAATTCAGATAAATCCTAATTAAATTTTCTATAAGTTTATTTAGTTTGTTTCTTTTTGTTAATTGACTTACCTAGCGGGTCAAGTTAGCTGCCATCATGACCTGTGATTTTTTGGGTCATGACACTCTTATGAAATTTTGTGGCACGCGGCTAATGATCAAAGGCTCATCCAGCCTAGGTGGAATGACTGGCCTTCGTGCCACGTAAGTCCCTTTTGGTACATACAATTTTGGCAGATTTGGGGTGGTATTCCTCCGCTCCAACCTCTTGGGAGGGCTTAACATGAGGTGTCCCTTCCTGGGGGCTCTTGGGACGTAGAGAATGACTTCTTTGACAGGTGTTGCCTAGTCTTTGCTTCCCCGACCTTTTCTTCATTTTGTGGAGTGGAATTCATCTTTTTCTCATTCCTGACTTGTTTTTCTACCATTTTAGGTTTCTTCTCTGAATCAGCAATGGAAATGATAGCCTTTAATGCAGGGTCGAATTCTTTATCTTCACAAATCATCCTAATGATCGGCCCGTTGTTGTGAGCCGGTAACGGGTTGTTGGTTACGTTGGGGATTTCCTCGTCCCTTAACACTACCCTTTTCTATTCAATCAGGTTCTCGACTACTCTTTTAAGGGTCCAAAAATCCTCAGTGTCATGCCCTTTCGCCCCTGAGTGATAAGCGCACCTGGTACCTGGCCTGTAGAATGGAGATTCTGGGTTCTGTCTGTTTGGAGGTACAGGTTGCAACAGACCCATTTGGACTAATTTTGGGAAGAGGATGGAATACGACTCACCAATGGGTCTGAAGTCAGTTTTCCTGGGTGGTTCCCAGGGACCGGTATTGTATTGGTAATTATTTTGTGGCGGAGGGGGATTATACGGGGCTCGCTGAGGAGGGTTGTTTCTTGGAGGTGGAGCTCTGTTCTGATTGTAATGTTGTTATGGCTGGGTGTATGGTTGGGCGTTCATTACTGCATAAGGATGAGGGGCCATAGCATAGGCTGCATCCTGGTGAGGGTAATAATGCTGTGGAGGCCTGGCAGGTGGATCAGAATAATCACAGGGTCTCCGAGACTTTCTTAAGCTTGAAGCCATCATGGCTCCCTCTTATTTTTTCTTCCAGCTTGCCAAACCTCCCGATCCGCTTGAACGGCTTGGGAAGTGGATCTTAAAGCTGATTGACTTAAGATGCGGCCTATTTTTATGCCGTTTTCTACCATTTCTCCAATTTGGATGGCCTCCGTGAACGGTTTGCCCATGGAAGACATCATATTTTAAAAATAATCGGCCTCTTGGGGCTGTAAGAAGAAACTGACCATCTCGTCCTCATCCATTGGGGGTTTTACCCTGGCCGCTTGTTCACGCCATTTGATAGCATATTCTCGGAAGCTTTCCGAGGCTTTCTTATTGAGGTTGGACAAAGAATTTTTGTTCGGAGCTATGTCCACATTGTACTGCAACTGCCTTACAAAATCCCGTGCCAGGTCATCCCATATGTGCCAATGGGATATGTATTGGTCTATATACCATTCAGAAGCAATTCCAGTGAGGCTCTCTCCGAAGTAGGCCATTAACAACTCCTCTTTTCCACCAGCACCCCTCAACTGGTTACATTATCGCTTTAAGTGAGCAATCGGGTCTCCATGCCCGTCATATCTTTCAAACTTTGGTGTCTTAAAGCCCAGCGGTAAATGCATGTGAGGGAACATACAAAGATCAGCATATGACACGCTCTTTTGACAACTCAGGCACTGTATATTCTTGAGGCTTTGCTCGATGCTTTTCATTTTTTGTGCTATCTCCTCTTGTTCAGGATTCCTCACGACTCTCTCCTGTTCTACGGGAGATTCATATTGTGGGTGCTGAGGATAGGAATTTGGGTTGACTCGAGCGGTGTCCAATTGGAATTGGGGATCTTGGAAAGTGAAGGTTGATGGATCGAAGCTTTGTCGACGTAGTGTTGGTTGTGCCATACTAGTGGCTGGTGGTGCTGTGAACACGGTAGATTGTATTCTTGAAGATGGTGCCTGGGGGCGAACCTCAGAAGGCATTCCAGTGAAGTTTGTTGTCATGGTGGGATACCCAAATGGAAGGAACGGGTTAGTTACTGGGATAGGGATATTGGTAGTTCCTTCCGTCCTAGGGATTAATTCGGGGAATCCAGGTATAGTACTGGGTGGTTCCCTGCCATTAGACCATGCATCCCATATTTCCAGCATGCGACATCTTAGCCTTCTATTCTCCTCAGCAGTTGCTGACTCTGGCTGTGGGATAACCGATGCAGGGCTATCCTTGGGCTCAAAGATAGGTAGATGACTGTCTGAGGCCATGACGATACTTCCTTTTCGTGATTTAAGGGTGCGAAGCCAGATTACCACCACAAAACCAACCACCTAAAAACAGAACCTGTTCTTTCAAATGTCACGACCCAAATTCCCAACCAAAGGGATCGTGATGGCGCCTAACACCATACTTCCTAGGCAAGCCAACGTTAGTAATTCAACTAACTGTTTCCTTTTCAAAAATTTACTTCACCGTAATAAAACAATTTAAAGTAAATACGAAAGCTATTATTGCCCAAAAATAATACCAGAATAATATTCGAAATAGCAATGAGGAGCCACGAACTAATACTAACTACATAACTATCCAGAGTCTGGTGTCACAATCCACGAACTACTAAAGAGTACTAAAAATAATTGGGCTGAAAGAAATATATCTCTGTTTTGAACGAAATAAAACAACAATCTAAATAGATAAGGGAAGACTCCAGGAATCTACGGACGCCTGCAGATCTACCTCGTGTCTCCGGGTGTATAGAATCAGCAACTACTTTCACCTAGCTTTGACCGGTACCTGGATCTTCACAAGAAGTGCAGAGTGTAGTATCAGTACATCGACCCCATGTACTGAGTAAGTGCCGAGCCTAACCTCGGCGAAGTAGTGACGAGGCTAGGACACGACACCACATAAAACCTGGACAGTACAAACATACTAGCAGCAACAATAGAAATTAAAGAGTTAACATTATATCCAATAATGGGAAGGGATCATGCTATGGGGAATTTAATATAAGGAGTGAGAAAAACAACAAGACAAAAATAAACAGTAATAAACAATAATTTAAAGCAATAAGAATAGAAAAGGAACTCGCATGGCACCACCCTTCGTGCTTTTACTCTCATCCTCCCCATATCATAAATAAGCATACACGGCATCACCTTTCGTGCTTTTACTCTCACAATGTATTTCATTCAGGCATGACATCACCCTTCGTGATTTTACTCTCACAATATAGTTAATTCAGGCACGACATCACCCTTCATGCTTTACACTATTCCTCACAATAGAATATATTTGGATCATGCACCGCATCACCCTCCGTGCTTTACGCTCATCCTTACCAATCACAGAATCATTAACAACATACAAAGAGGGATTTCACAGGAAATCGATATTTCATCATAGTTTCTATTATAATTTATCATTTCAATCTCAACTCAGTGTTCACAATACTATCCATCATGGTGGATCCGGATACCAAACTTCCAACATTTCAACAACAACAATAATCACAAGTAATAGGCTTTACAACTACCAAAATAACAAGAATTTACTTTCACTCGCATGTTATGACCTGACCACTACGTATAGGTACTCGTCACCTCACCTATACATTGGATTTAGCAACAGAAGAGGTAACAATTAGTCACACAATACCTATTCCCTCAAGCTAAGGTTAGACACAACACTTACCTCGAATTCACAGGCCACCCACTGCTCAAGCACTGCTTTTCCTTTAGAATTGGGATTCAACTCACTCAAATCTAATCATAATTGGGTTCAATATCATTAATTATTTCTAAAGGTATTAAATTTAATGAAAAACTATGGTTTTCCTATGTTTTCTTATCAAAATATGAAAATCGACTCCGGGCCCGCTTGGTCTAAACTCGAGGTACGGACCAAAATCCGTTTTTCCCATTCTCCTCCGAGCCCGGATATGCAATTGGTTTTGGAATCCGAGCTCAATTCGAGGTCTAAATTCCCAAATTTTGAAATTCCTAACTTCTACCCAAAACCCCCAATTTTTACCATGAAAACTCTAGATTTTTGGTTGAAATCTTGTTAAAAGTTGTTAAGGATTGAAAGGAATTAGTTAGAGATCACTTACCAATGATTTGGAGAAGTTTTGGTCTTTGGAAAATCGCCTATGGAGGTTTAGGGTTTGAGAGAATTGAAAAGGAGGTGAAAATCCCGTCTAAAATCTATTTTAACAGGTTGCGGATCTCGCATTTGCGATCAGGGGTTCGCAATTGTGAACCTTTCATATTCCAGCAACCATCGCAAATGCGATAAAATTGTTGCATTTGTGACTTCTGAGGGATTCTGCATTTGCGACCAGAATCTCGCATTTGCGAGATCAGAGGCTGGCCCAGGACTTCGCATTTGCGAAGCCTGATCTCGCAATTGCAAGATCAGAAGCCTACCAACCCCATATATCAGTTGAGTGAAATTTTTCTAAGTCTAACTACTCCGTATCCTACCCGAAACTCACCTGAGCCCTCGGGGCTCCAAACAGAATATGCACGCAAATCTAAAAACATCATACATACTTGCTCGTGCGATCAAATCATCAAAATAACATCAAAAACTACAAATTTAACCTCAAAACTCAAGATTTCCTCAACAACACTCAAATTTCTAACTTTTCAACTAGACGTCCAAATCACGTCAATTCAACTCTGATTCTTATCAAACTTCACAGATAAGACTTAACTATCACAAAAAACTTTTTCCGGGCTCCGAAACCAAAATACGGGCCCGATCCTAACGATTTTAAACATTATTTCATTTCTTTATTTCCTGTATAAACCAGCACAACAATTTTCTTCAAAAATTGTTTTCTAAGGCTAGGGACCTCCGAATTCGATTCCGGGCATACGCCCAAGTCCCATATTTTACTTCGGACCTCCCAGGATTGCCGAAACACAGATCCGGGTCCGTTTACTCAAAATGTTGACCAAAGTCAATTAACACCAAATTTTAACTCTAGAACTTTTTATTTCTCATATTTTCACATAAAAGCTTTCCGGATTCACGCCCGGACTGCGCATGCAACTCGAGGTAATTAAAATTAGTATTTTTAAGGCTAATAAGCCTAGAATGGAGTCTAAATTCGTAAAATGACCCTTTGGGTCATCACAATCTCCACCTCTAAAACAAATGTTCGTCCTCGAATGAACATAGAAAATTACCTCAAATGGCAAACAAGTGCGGATGTATGACTCGGACTCCCAAGTAGATTACTCAACAGGCTAACCTCTCCACTACACTCGAACTGAAGGGTAAATCTTTGATCTAAACTGACAAATCTGCCGGTCTAAAATGGTTGCCGGCTCCTCCTCATAAGTCTAATTTTTTGTCCAATTGGACAGAGCTGGAATCTAAAACGTGGGACAGGTCACCATGATATTTCCGGAGCATAGACACATGGAATACCGGATGAACTGGGGATAACCCTGGAGGCTACGAAAGTCTATAAGCTACCTCCCTCACTCTCTCGAGAATCTCAAATGGTCCGATATACCTAGGGCTCAATTTTCTCTTCTTCCTAAATCTCATGACACCCTTCATGGGCGATACCGAAGTAATACTCTCTCTCCAACCATGACGGCCACATCACGAACCTTACAGTCGGCGTAAATATTTTGCCTAGACTGAGCTGCATGAAGTCGATCCTGTAAAACCTTGACCTTATCTAAGGCCTATTGAACTAAGTCTGTACCCAATAACCGATCCTCTCCTGGATCAAACCACCCAACTGGCGATCTACACCGTCTACCATATAATGCCTCATAGGGAGCCATCTGAATGCTCGACTAATAACTATTATTGTAGGCAAACTCTACTAACGGCAATAATTGATCCCAAGAACCTCCAAAATCAATAACACAAGCGCGGAGCATATCCTCCAAGATCTGAATAGTACGCTCGGATTGTCTGTCCGTCTGAGGATGAAATATTGTGCTCAATAGACACGAGCACACCGTGAAGGCGAACAATCTCTCGAATATATATCTCTGCCAACCGCTCCGAAGTATAAGTACTTGCCACTAGAATGAAATGTGCTGATTTAGTCAGCCAATCCACAATAACCCAAACGGCGTCGAACTTCCTCTGAGTCCGTGGGAGTCCAACAACGAAGTCCATAGTGATACACTCCAACTTCCACTCAGGAATATCTATCTGCTGAAGTAAACCACCGGGTCTTTGATGCTCATATTTCACCTATTGGCAATAAAACAACGAGCCACATAAACAACAATATCCTTTTTCATCCTTCTCCACCAATAGTGTTGTCGCAAGTACTAGTACATCTTGGCAGCACCCGGGTGAATAGAATACTTAGAACTGTGAGCCTCTTTAAGGATCAACTCACGAATTCCATCAACATTAGGCACACATATATGACCCTGCATCCTCAAAACACTGTCATCTCCAACTGTAACCTTCTTGGCACCACCGTGCTGAATGGTGTCCCTAAGGACCATCAAGTGCGGGTCATCATCCTGCCGATCTCTGATACGCTCAAATAAGGAAGACCGAACAACTGTACAAGCTAGAACATGGCTGGGAGAAATGTCCAACCTCACGAACTGATTAGCCAACGTCTGAATATATGAAGCTAACGGTCTCTCACCAACTGGAATAAAAGCAAACATGCCCATACTTACTGCCTTCCTACTCAATGCATCGACCACCACATTAGCCTTTCCTGGATGATATAATATAGTGACATCATAATATTTATATAACTCTAGCCATCTCCTCAGTCTCAAATTAAGATCCTTTTGCTTGAACAAGTACTGGAGGCTACGATGATCCGTGTAAACCTCACATGGCACGCCATAAAGATGGTGCCTCCATATTTTCAATATGTGAACAATGGTGGCCAACTCCAAGTCATGAACATGATAATTCTTCTCATGAACTTTAAACTGCCGAGACGCATATGCAATCACACTGCCATCTTGCATTAATACTGCTCCAAGCCCAACAGGGGAAGCATCACAATATACTGTAAAAGATCCTAAACCTGATGGCAACACCAACACCGATGCTGAAGTCAAGGATATCTTGAGCTTCTGAAAGCTCGCCTCACACTCATCCGACCATTTAAATGGGGCACCCTTCTGAGTCAATCTCATCATCGGGGCTTCTATATACGAGAACCCCTCCACAAAACGACGGTAGTATCCCGCCAAACCCAAGAAGCTCCTGATTTCCATGGCTGAAGTGGGTTTAGGCCAGTTCTTGACTGCCTCTATTTTCTTAGGATCTACCTGAATACCCTCTGCTTATACGATGTGACCAAATAAAGCTACTGAATCTAACTAGAATTCACACTTTGAAAATTTTGCATACAATTGATTATCCCTTAAATTCTGGAGTGCTATACGGAGGTGCTGCTCATGCTCCTCCCGGTTGCGGGAGTATATAAGAATATCATCAATGAACACAATTACGAAGGAATCCATATAAGGATTGAAAACCCGATTCATCAAATCCATAAAGGTTGTTGGGGCATTAGTCAAGCCAAAAGACATCACCAAAAATTCATAGTGCCCATACCTTGTCCGAAAGGCTGTCTTAGGAACATTAGACGCCCTAATCTTCAACTGATGGTAGCCCGATCTCAGATCAATTTTCAAAACACAATGGCACCCTGAAGCTGATCAAATAAATCATCAATTCTCGGCAATGGATACTTATTTTTGATAGTAACCTTATTCAACTGCCAGTAATCTATACACATTCTCATCGATCCATCCTTCTTCTTTACAGACAAAATAGGTTCACCCCAGGGCGAGACACTAGGCCTGACGAAACCCTTATCAAGAAGGTCTTGCAACTATTCTTTCAATTCTGGTGGGGCCTTCCGGTATGGAGGAAAAGAAATGGGCCGAGTGCCCGAAGCCACATAAATACAAAAATCAATATCCCTATAGGGTGGAATCCCCGGCAGGTCTGCAGGAAACACTTCGAGAAACTCCCGAACAATAGGCACTGAATTTATTGAAGAAACTTCAGTATCAAAATAACGAATATGAGCCAAATAAGCCAAACATCCCTTCTCAACCATGTGACGAGCCCTGGCATAAGAAATCACTCTGCTGGGAGAAAGATCAGGAGTCCCTTTCCATTCTAACTGAGGCAACCCCGACAAAGCTAAAGTAACTGACTTGGCGTGATAGTCTAAGATGGCATAATAAGGTGACAACCAATCCATGTCCAATATGACATCAAAATCGACCATGTCAAGAAGCAAAAGGTCTACACTAGTTTCAAGACCCTCAATAACGACTACGCACGAATGATATACACGATCTACCACAATAGCATCCCCCACTGGCGTAGACACATAAACATGGACACTCAAGGAGTCACGAGGCACAACCAAATACGAGTCAAATATGATGACACATAAGAATGAGTAGACCCCAGATGTTCTTTTCACCCTTCCCTCACGGTACTACTTAGCTATCGGTCACCCAGGAGTATTTAGCCTTTCAAGGTGGTCCTTGCTGATTCACACGGGATTCCACGTGCCCCATGCTACTCGGGTCAGAGCATCAAACAAAACTGAAGCATCTCTATTACAAACTGAAATGGTACCTGTGATAACTGCATCGAAGGACTCCATTTCGGGTTTGGTAGGAAATGCATATAATCGGGGCTGGCCCCCACCACCCTGAACTACGTCACCGGGAGGACCCTTTACAGGTGGACCTCCACCTCTAAAGGGCTGGCCTCCACCTTTATCGGGCTGGCCTCCACCTCTAGCATTCTGACCTCTACCTCTGGCTACCTGACCCCTACCCTTAGCTGGCTGGGCAGGTGGTGTTGCAACTGGTATCGGAACTATAGCACGAGAATTCTGGTACTGAGAATTATCCGATGCATGAGGGAAATACCTAGCAATGTGCCTCGGATCACCATAAGTATAACAAGACCTCGGCTGTCGAGACTGCTGGCCGGCAAACTGACCATGTCGACCTGGATAAACCCACTGAAAGCTCTGGAGAGGAGGTGCATTAATAGGGGCTAACTGATCAAAATAAGGCAAATGAGAGCCACGACCACCTGGGGCCCCCTAGGACGTCTGAAGTGCTTAATTAAATAGTCTGGAAGGATGGCCTCTGCCCTGAGTACCCCCGCCTCTAGATGAGGCACCACTGAATCCACCGGAATAGCGAGGTCTCTTGTCTGACCCTCGACCTCCCATCCCAAGAACCGACTCAACTCTCCTGGCCACATTGGTCGCGTCCTGAAAGGAAATCTCATCCCCCGTCTCTTTGGCAATCTGCAACCTGATGGGATGAGCAAGGCCCTCAATAAATCTCCTAACTCTCTCTCTATATTGGTGGGTAACAAAAGAATAACATGCCGAGCCAAATCCACAAAGCGGTTCTCATACTAGGTAACTGTCATGCCCCCTACTGAAGACGCTCAAACTGACGAGCTTCTCTTCTCTAGTAGTGATAGGCAAAAATTTCTCCAAAAAGAGGTGAGAAACTGATCCCATGATAGAGCAGGTGACCCAGCTGGTCTAGTCAATAAATAATCCCTCCACCATTTCTTGGCGGAACCAGTCATCTGAAACGCGGCGAAGTCAACCCCATTGGTCTACAAAATACCCATATTACGAAAAACCTCATGACAGCTGTCCAGATATCCATGAGGATCCTCTGAAGTAGTACCACTGAACTGAACAGGGAAAATCTTGATGAACCTATCCAGTCTCTACAAAGCATCGGAAGTCATAGCTGCCCCATCAGCAATCGGGGCTACAATAACTGGGTTGGCTGCTGGGGTCTGGACTTGAGGAGTAGTTTGATCAGGAGTGTGGGTAGCAGGAGTCTAGACCCCTTCTCCATCCTGAGATATGGCTGCTGCAACAAGGAGTGCGCCAGTCTGGGTTACACTCTCCATAAGGCCCACTAATTAGACCAAAGCATCCTGAAGCATCGAGGTAGCAATGAACCCCTATGGGACCTGAGTTGGTCCAGCTGGAACGGTCTGAGTTGGAGCCCCCTCATCAATCTAAACCTGGGGCTCCACAGCTGGGGCTGTAGTATGAGCTACGGGCTGAGTCTTGCCCCTGCCTCGGCCTCTGACGTGTCCTCGGCCTCTTCCCCTAATAGGAGCTGCTCCTGCTGCTGGAGGACCAGATTGTTGGTCAGTGAAAGAGGAAGTATGTGTTTTCGCCATCTGCGGGAGAATAGAAGAGTTCAATTAGTAATTTTTTTGAGATATCAAGAATCGCATGATAGAGTAGAAATAAAATGAGTTTGTTCCTAACTTCATAGCCTCTGAGAGATAAGTACAGACTTCTCTGTACTGATCCCTCAGACTCTGTTAAGCTTGTTCGTGAATTGTGAGACCTAGGCAACCTAACACTCTGATACCAACTTGTCACGACCCAAATTCCCAACCCACGGGGTCGTGATGGCGCCTAACACCATACTTGCTAGGCAAGCTAATATTAGAGATTCAACTAACCGTTTCCTTTTCAAAAATTTACTTCACCATAATAAAACAATTTAAAGTAAATACGAAAACTACTACTGCCCAAAAATAATACCAGAATAATATTCGAAATTGCAATAACGAGCCACGAACTAATACTAACAACACAACTACCCAGAGCCTGGTGTCACAATCCACGAACTTCTAAAGAGTACTACAAAATAAAATAGCAATCTAAATTGATAAGGGAAGACTCCAAGAATCTGCGGACGCCTCCAAATCTACCGCGTGTCTCCTTAAGAAACTACTTTTACCTAGCTTTGACCGGTACCTGGATCTGCAGAAGAAGTGAAGAGTGTAATATCATTACAACCGATTCCATGTACTGAGTAAGTGCCGAGCCTAACCTCGACAAAGTAGTGATGAGGCTAGGACAGGACACCACATAAAACCTGGACATGTACAAACATACTAGCAGTAAAAATAGTAATTAAAGAGTTAACATGATATCCAATAATGGGAAGGGATCATGCTATGGGGAATTTAATATAAGGAGTGAGAAAAACAACAAGACAACAATAAATAGTAATCAAAAATAATTTAAAGCAATAAAGAATCGAAAAGGAACTCGCACGGCACCACCCTTCGTGTTTTTACTCTCATCCTCCCCATATCATAAATAAGCATACACGGCATCACCCTTCGTGCTTTTAATCTCACAATGTATTTCATTCAGGCACGGCATCACCCTTCGTGCTTTTACTCTCACAATGTAGTTCATTCAGGCACAACATCACCCTCCGTGATTTACACTCTTCCTCACAATAGAATATATTTGGATCATGCACGACATCACCCTTCGTGCTTTACACTCCTCCTTACCAATCACAGAATCATTAACAACATACAAAGAGGGATTTCACAAAAAATCAATATTTCATCATAGTTTCTATTATCATTTATCATTTCAATCTCAACTCAGTGGTCACAATACTATCCATCATGGTGGAACCAGATACCGAACTTCCAACATTTCAACAACAACGATAATCACAAGTAATAGGCTTTACAACTACAAAAATAACAAGAATTTACTTTCACTCCCATGTTATGAACTGACCACAACGTATAGGTACTTTTCACCTCACCTATACATTGGATTTAGCAACAGAAAAGGTAACAAGTAGTCACACAATACCTATTCCCTCAAGCTAAGGTTAGACACAACACTTACCTCAAATTCACAGGTCACTCACTACTCAAGCACTGCTTTTCCTTTAGAATTGGGCTTCAACTCACTCGAATCTAATCACAATTGGGTTCAATATCATTAATTATCTCTAAAGGTATTAACTTTAATGAAAAACTATGGTTTTCCTATGTTTTCTTATCAAAATATGAAAATCGACCCCGAGCCGGCTTGCTCTAAACTCTAGGTCCGGACCAAAATCCGTTTACCCATTCTCCCCCGAGCCTAGATATAAAATTGGTTTTGGAATCCGACCTCAATTCGAGGTCTAAATTCCCAAATTTTGAAATTCCTAAGTTCTACCCAAAAACCCCAATTTTTACCATGAAAACTCTAGATTTTTGGTTGAAATCTTGTAAAAATGGTTAAGGATTGAAAGGAATTAGTTAGAGATCACTTACCAATGATTTGGAGAAGTTTGGGTCTTTGGAAAATCGCCTATGGAGGTTTAGGGTTTGAGAGAATTTAAATAGAGGTGAAATTCCCGTCTAAAATCTGTTTTAACAGGTTTTGGATCTCGCATTTGCGATCAGGGGTTCGCAATTGCGAACCCTTCAAATTCTAGCAACCATCACAAATGCGATGAAATCCGAGGGATTCCGCATTTGCGACCAGAATCTCGCACTTGCGAGATCAGAGGCTGGCCCAGGACTTCGCATTTGCGAAGCCTGATCTTGCAATTGCGAGATCAGAGGCGTGACAACACCAGATATCAATTGAGTGAAATTTTTCTAAGTCTAAACACTTCGTAACCTACCCGAAACTCACTTGAGCCCTCGGGGCTCCAAACCAAGCATGCACGCAAGTCTAAAAATATCATACGGACTTGCTCGTGCTATCGAATCATCAAAATAACATCAAAAACTACAAATTTAACCTCAAAACTCAATATTTCCTCAAGAACACTGAAATTTCTAACTTTCCAACCGGACGTCCAAATCATGTCAATTCAACTCCGATTCTCATCAAACTTCATAAATAAGACTTAAATATCACAACAAAATTGTTCCAAGGCTTCAGAACCATAAAACGGGCCCGATACCAACGATTTCAAACATTATTTTATTTCTTTATTTCCTGTAAAAACCAGCACAACAATTTTCTTCAAAAATTGTTTTCTAAGGCTAGGGACCTCCGAATTCAATTCCGAGCATACGCCCAAGTTTTATATTTTACTGCGGACCTCTCGGGATCGTCGGAACACAGATCCAAGTCTGTTTACTCAAAATATTGACCAAAGTCAACTAAAACTAAATTTTAACTCTAGAAATTTCTATTTCTCATATTTTCACATAAAAGCTTTTCGGATTCACGTCCGAACTGTGCACGTAACTCGAGGTAATTAAAATTAGTCTTTTTAAGGCTAATAAGCCTAGAATGGAGTCTAAATTCGTAAAATGGTCCTTTGGGTCATCATATTAAAGCATGCATAACAAACCCGTTAGTCCGAGACATTTAACACATAGAGAATCGCATATTGGGGGATGTGTCACAACCCCAAATCACAACTGGCCGTGATGGCGCCTATCGTGATACTAGGCTAGCCAATTTACTGATAATATTGAAATTATTTTCCATTTAATAGATCAAAGATCCAAATTTTCATAATAATTCTGTTTCTTAAGCATTTCAAAAATAATAAAAATGATTAGAACATCTAAGCACAGTCCCCACATCCGGTGTCAACCGTCATGAGCATCTAAGAAGTGATACGGTCTAATACAAATCCTTACTACAACAAGTCTGGGAATGTAAAGTAAGATGACAGAGTAGGAAGGAGAAAAAGTGGGTTGTGGACGTCGATCAACTACCTCGCAATCTCAGAACAATGCTCCAAATGGGGTAGCTCAGCTATCACTCTGCCGCGGTACCTGAATCTGCACACAAGGTGCAGGGAGTAACGTGAGTACGCCAACTCAGTAAGTAACCAAAGTATCTAAAAACATGAGTGCAGTGACGATCATTTAAAATTTATAGTTTCATAAAATAAGTACCAGTAAAGGTAATAGATCAAGTCAAGAGTCCACATTTACCAAAGATTTTACAAAACTCCAGTTTGCCCTTTTTAAACTTGTATGAAACATTAGTCAACATTTATCAAGAGGCTCAGTGTAAAGAATAGTGAAAACAGTAGTTTCATAAAAATATCCGCCACTCGGGCACAGTGTCGATCATAATAAAGCCCCTCGGGCTAGCCTCTTAGTCACTCGTGACTCTACTCTCATAAATCAATGCTCACACTCAGCACTCTTACTCATCAGGTACCATATAACAACTGATGCGGCGTGCATCCCGATCCAATACGTATATATATACATATATATTGCTGCGGCCCGCAACTCGATCCATATATAATGTATATTGTTGTGGCGT
The DNA here is from genome assembly GCA_005239505.1 of Nicotiana paniculata. Lineage (NCBI taxonomy): Eukaryota > Viridiplantae > Streptophyta > Magnoliopsida > Solanales > Solanaceae > Nicotiana > Nicotiana paniculata. Next base: position 40,237 of record MDKI01098144.1, read on the forward strand.
GCAGCCCGATCCATATAACATATGCTGTGCCGTGCAGCCCGGTCCATATAACATACACTGCACCATGTATCCCGATCCATATAATAGTCGACTGCGCTCACTGGGGGTGTACAAACTCCTGGAGGGGCTTCTTCAGCCCAAGCACTATATTTGTTATGTCGTGTAGACCTATCCAATATATATATTGTTGCGGCGTGCAGCCCGATCCATATAATATATATATGTATATATGTGTATATATATATATATATATATATATATATATATATATATATATATATATATATATATATATTGTTGCTGCGTACAGCCTGACCCATATATATAATCTATATTGTTGCGGCGTGCAGCCCGATCCATATGTAATACATAACATATATATTGATGAGTCGTGCAACCCGATCCATAACTATCCTCATATACTCGGCTCTCGACCTGGACATATATATTGCTGTGGCGTGCAGCCCGATTCATAACTATCCTCACATACTCCGCTCTCGGCCTGGACATATATATTGATGCGGCGTGCAGCCCGGTCAATAACTATCCTCACATACTAGGCTCTCGGCCTCGCTCAGTCATCCTCACAAGCCACTCGGGCAATTCATCTCAACTCACGGGACTCAGCCCAAAATACTTCTCAGAGTTTCAAAGCAGTGTGATAACAGTGAAAATAACTACAAGTAAGAAACATGACTGACTTCACAGATGTTCTATCAGGATAGTGGGAAAATAGTGTAAAAGTACCTCTGAGGGTCTAAACGGATCGGCACAAGGCCCCAAACATGGCCCACAGCCCATAAACAAGTATAAATTTCTAAAATACATGATATCGCAAGGTTTCAAATTGAATACGCAGCTTAATAGCCGCTACGGGACAGACCAAGTCACAATCCCTATCGGTGCACGCCCACACGCTCGTCACCTAGCATGTGCGTCACCTTATTTACTAGAAAAATATCAAATATTAGGGTTTCATACCCTCAGGTTTAGTGTTACAATCGTTACTTACCTCAAAACAGACCAAAACCTACTTTGCGATGCTCTTGCCCCTCAAATCGGCTCCCAAAACCTCCGAGTTTATCACAAATCAGATCAATTACATCAAAATATGCTATGGAGACGAACCCCAATCGAAAACTATCAAAATTAGGCGCAATTCCCGAAATTTGCCAAATCCGCCCCCCGAGCCCACGTCTCGGAATCCGATAAAAATTACATCACAAGAATCCTTATCCTCCCACTACGTGATCGCGAACCGTTAATTGCGATCGCATATAACAATTTATGCTGCCTCACCAATAAGCCTATGCGATCGCAAACTCACCATTGTGATCGCATATAAGGAAACCAGACCAAGAAAATACAGCAGCAACAACAGTCCTTTTAAGGCCAAAACACACTCCATTAACCACCTGAAACACACCCGAGGCCCCCGGGAACTCAACCAAACCTACCAACATATCCCATAACATTATTCAAACTTAGAAGAGCCTTTGAAACACCAAAACAACGCAAAACACCAAAAATCACATCAAATTCAAGCCTATGAACTTTGAAACTTCTAAATTCCGCCAATGATGCCGAAACCATCCAAAACACGTCCGATTGACCTAAAATTTTGCACGCATATCCAAAATGACACTACGAACCTTCTCTAACTTTCAGAATTCCATTCCGACCCTGATAGCCTATTTTCCACTGCCGATGGGAAATCGCCAAAAACTAACTTTCGCCAATTCAAGCCTTCTTCTACACCGGACATCAAAACCACATTTTGAACACACTCCTAAGTCCTAAATCACCCAACAAAGCTATCTGAACCATAAAATCCGCACTCTGAGGTTCTTTACCAATAAGTCATCTTTCGGTTGACTTTTCCACTATTGAACCAAGAAAAAAGACTAACTGTCTCATTTCTCTCCAAAAATCACTCTAAACCCCAACCAATCAATCTAACACAACGTAATGAAGCTGAACCACATATAATGAAGCAGAAACGGGGGAAACAGGGCTAAACTCTCGGAACGAACGGCAGGGTCGTTACATCCTCCCCCACTTAAACATACGTTCGTCCTCAAACGTGCCAAGAGTGGTTCTCCAACACCATCAAACTGCCGCGTAGCCTATCATGCACATACTCGGGGGTGATCCAACATCACCCTATCCTATATAGGTCCAATAGCACAACACAGTTGCAATTTTGAAATCCAACCTGAACCGTAAACCTTAGAACCAAATTTCCACTTCTGAAGTAACATACATGATCAAAATTCCACAACTATAAACTGAACAGGTCTGAACATGATGGATCAAGACATATACGCACCCCAGGTGAAATCACATAATACTCGCATGACCAAACACTCATAGCGATAACTCGTAACCACAATAATTGCTTAGAACAACTCAATACCGGTACATAAAATCTTATCAATAAATGCCTTGCTCTAACACTTTCATATATTGTCGATGATGAAAGAAACACGTAGAAACTAACAACCATTCGTCCGATCAGTCAGACATGAAGCTCCCCCTTCCCAAACAGGAAATATAGCAGATTGCTAAGCCGACTCCCAATATTTATCCTTCCAACTATGCTGTAGACAATTTTGACAATATTCATTCTAGGTCCAATGACCTCTTATAATCCAACACGACCACTCTGATGACATGACACCTCGATAAAATTCGAAGCCATGCTCGTGCACTCAATAGAAACATCCTAATGTAATCAAATTATATGGAAGATTCACACGGGAGGATTATCCTGCCATTAACAATTACCATCACAACATCATGCTAAAAGCCTGGCACACATCGTAAAAATAAAAACTCACGAATCCAATACCAAAGGTCATACCCCTATATAATCTCCGCTACACTGCGAGATCTCATCCAAACGCTGGTCATGAAATACTACAAGCCACCTAGCTCAAAATCAATAACCATTCGAAATTCGACATCCAAAACTAGAAGTGCATTGACATAACTACGGGGAAAACGGACGATACCATGCCACACGAATCAAAAGGTACATAACCAACACGTCTCAATCCCGCAATACCTAATTACTTACCTTACTCAAACCTAGCTATAAATCCCAATTAGGACCGCACCATATGTGCATATAACCAATAATCACCACTCTCTGTAACACCGAAGGGTAACTCATAGATCACTCCAGAACATGAATAAACTCAATCACAATCAAATGGTACATTCCTCAACAATAGAAATTCGGAGTCAGGAATTCTGACCCGGTGCAGAACACACACTCATGCGGGCTTACCAATAACCCTGAATCAACTCTGGTCACCCACAACAGATAGATAACTTACCAAAAAGTTCACAATGACTGAATCATGGTAAATACTAACATCCAACTAGCTTTGCTCGCATCTTGACAGTTCACTACCACAAAATAACCTGTTTATGAGAACTCTCAGTCTCGAAGTCCATGAAGCGTACGAATTATTATATCTGATCTCAATTCCACCGCTCGAATACATAGCACACCCTAATACTCAATCATTCAATAGAACCCATTTACCCAATAGAGTACATTACGACCTGTATCGAAGAATTTCCATTACTCGAGTCATTCCCAGACTCCACCTATGCACGTCATAACTGAAGTCCACCAATATACCTCGAACTGAAACCAATAGATCACATAATCGTGCAATAAAATTATCATTAGTAGACTCCCCCACTTGGCTCAAAGCCAACGATCAAGACAAATAATAACTCACAATGCCCATCATAACACAACCCGTCTAACAGCTCAAGTCATCTGCAAATCTCGCATTCACCATTGTAATAGTCATGCCAACTTCCACAAGCAATCTAAACTCAATTACAACATATATCATTTACTGGTAGAAGGGAACTTAACAACATAAGGATCACACACCCCAGGACTACCCGCAGGAGATACCCCTGCCAACTTAGCCTCAAACTGATATCTCTCTCTACATTTACGAAGATCATAACTATCACGCAATCACTACACCCTTCTGCGTCTAAGCACAAACAAATCCTACCCTCGAGGCATCACAATATGCGGTATAAGAACCTGAAGCTGATGGCACAACTAACACTTCAAATTTTTTTGCATACAATCTCTTCTCCCTCAAGGTTTGAAGCACAACTCTCAAATGCTGCTCATGATCCTCCCGAGATTGGGAATACACCAAGATATCGTCAATAAACACGATGACGAAAGAATCCAGATAAGGTCGGAATACACGGCGCGTCAAGTGCATAAATGCTGCTTGGGCATTGGTCAGCCCGAATGGCATAACCAGAAACTCATAATGACCATATGTAGTCCTGAAAGCAGTCTTCAGAAGGTCTGGCCCCCGAATCTTCAACTGATGATAGCCGGAACGCAATTCAATCTTGGAAAATACCCCGGCACCCTGCAATTGATCAAACAAGTCATCTATACGAGGAAAGGGATACCGATTCTTCACCGTAACCCTGTTCAGCTGCCGATAATCAATACACATGTGCATAGAACCATCATTCTTCTTCACAAACAACACCGGTGCACCCCAAGGTGACACACTAGGCCGAATAAAACCCTTATCTAGGAGTTCCTGAAGCTGCTCCTTTAATTCCTTTAGCTCCGCTGGTGCCATACGATAAGGTGGAATAGAAATAGGCCGAGTACCTGGCACCAGGTCAATACCAAAATCAATGTCCCTGTCAGGTGGCATGCCTGGAAGGTCTGCAGGAAACACGTCCGGAAGTCACGGACCACAGGAACCGAATCAATAGCGGGAGTCTCACCACTGACATCCCTCTCAAAATCCAGGTACGATAAACACCCCTTCTCAACCATACGCTGAGCCTTCAGGTAGGAAATCACCATTCTAGGTACATACTCAGAAGAACCTCTCCACTCAACCCTCGGACATCCTGGCATAGCTGAGGTCACGGTCTTAGCGTGACAATCAAGAACAACATGACACATAGATAACCAATCCATGCCCAATATTACATCAAAATCGACCATGCTGAGTAACAGTAGGTCCACTCGGGTCTCCATACCTCCAATAGATATCACACACGACCAATACACATAGTCCACAATAATAGTATCGCCCACCGGAGTCGACACATGAACAGATGTAACTAAAGACTCACGAGGCATATCCAGAAAATGGGCAAAATATGATGAAACATAAGAATATGTAGAACCAGGGTCAAATAAAGCCAAAGCATCTCGGCAACAGACTAAGACAATACTTGCGATCACTGCATTGGAGGCCATAGCATCTGGCTTGGATGGAAAGGCATACATACAGGCTTGACCTCCACCTGCTCGACCTCCCCCTCTAGGGCTGCCTCTAGCTGACTGGCTACCACCCCTAGCTGCCTGGGTGGATGGTGAAGTAACTAGAGCTGAAGTTGAAGGCTGGCTCCTCAGCTGAGATAGACCTCCAAGAAGATAAGGACACTTCCTCCTCATATACTGAGTATGCTACCCCTGGCTACGCGTATGCGCCAGGATGCCATCAATGAATACAATAACAAAGAAGTGCTAATACGGCTGGAATACACCGCTAATCAAATACATGAACTCTACTGGGGCAATGATTAGCCCAAAAGACATTACCAGGAACTCATAACTCAACAGAAATATCCGTTTCGCTCCAAAACTAAACAACATGAGAGGTCTTCCAATACACTCACAACTCGAAGCCATATACCAAAACGAGACAGAAATCAAACACTCAATAGTTCTCGCCACATTCCCAACCAATCCTTTTATCACAAATCACAGTCTGAACACATCTAACCATCAAATCACACTCACCACATAGGCATCCAACCACAAAGTCCCGTCAATAAGGACTTCAACGGACATATAAGTCCCTAAATACATGTGCTCACACAACAAAATCTCAGCACTCAAGCCGCAGACAGAATCCGACCTCAAGTTCTCCAGACTGGCCCATTATCAACATGCTAAAATCTCATCTCATCCATGGAAGTCACAAGTCATCGATGCACAGCTGATCTCAAGTGTTCTCGGGCACGTTCAATGTTCAAATACATGGAAGGAATTCAAAAGTTACGCCCTTGGCGGAATAAAATGGATTCGTACGACAAGAATTCAAGAATGTGAGACTTTCCAAAGGGTTCTACAACCTCTCGAAGATAAGTACAGGCGTCTATGTACTGATCCGCAAGACTCTACTAAACCTGCTCATGACCGTTGAGTCCTATGTAACCTAGCGCTCTGATACCAACTTGTCACGACCCCAAATCACAATTGGTCGTGATGGCACCTATCGTTATACTAGGCTAGCTAATTTACTGAAAATAATGAAATGATTTTCCATTTAATACATCAAATATTTGAAGTTTCATAATAATTATGTTTCTTAATCATTTCAAAAAAAATAAAAATGATTAGAACATCTAAGCACAGTCCCAACATCCGGTGTCAACCGTCATGAGCATCTAAGAGGTGATACAGTCTAATAAGTATCCTTACTACAACAAGTCTGGGAATGTAAAGTAAGAAGATAGAGTAGGAAGGAGAAAGAGTAGGCTGCGGACGCCGATCAGCTACCTCGCAATCTCCGAACAATTCTCCAAATGAGGTAGCTCAACTATCACTCTTCCCCGATACCTGAATCTGCACACAAGCTGCAGGGAGTAACGTGAGTACGCCAACTCAGTAAGTAACCAAAGTATCTAAAAACATGAGTGTAGTGACGAGCATTTAAACTTTATAGTTTCATAAAATAAGTACCAGTAAAGGTAATAGATCAAGTCAAGAGACAACATTTATCAAAGATTTTACAAAAATCCAGTTTGCCCTTTTTAAACTTGTATGAAACATTAGTCAACATTTATCAAGAGGCTCAATGTAAAGAATAGTGAAAACAGTAGTTTCATAAAAATATCCGCCACTCGGGCACACTGTCTCTCACAATGAAGCCCCTCGGGCAAGCCTCTTAGTCACTCATGACTCTACTCTCATAAATCAATGCTCACACTCAGCACTCTTACTCATCAGGTACCATATAAAAACTGTTGCGGCGTGCAGCCCAGTTCATACGTATATATATACATATGTATTGCTGTGGCGCACACCCCGATCCATATATAATGTATATTGTTGCGGTGTGCAGCCCGATCCATATAATAGTCGACTGTCCTCACTGGGGGTGTACAGACTCCTGGAGAGGTTCCTTCAGCCCAAGCACTTTATCTGTTGCGGCGTGCAGCCCGATCCAATATATATATTGCTGCGGCATGCAGCCCGATCCATATATAATATATATATATATATATATATTGCTGCGGCGTGCAACCCGACCCATATATATAATCTATATTGTTGCAGCGTGCAACCCGATCCATATGTAATACATAACATATATATTGTTGCGGCGTGCAGACCGATCCATAACTATCCTCACATACTTGGCTCTCGACCTGGACATATATATTGTTGCGGTGTGCTGCCCGATCCATAACTATCCTCACATTCTCGGCTCTCGGCCTGCACATATATATTGCTGCACCGTGCAGCCCGATCCATAACTATCCTCACATACTCGGCTCTCAGCCTCGCTCAGTCATCCTCACAAGCCACTCGGGCAATTCATCTCAACTCACGGGACTCAGCCCAAAATACTTCTCAGAGTTTCGAAGCAGTGTGATAATAGTGAAAATAACAACAAGTAGGAAACATGACTGCGTTCACAGATGTCCTATCAGGATAGTGGGAAAATAGTGTAAAAGTACCTTTGAGGGTCTAAACAGGTCGGCACAAATCCCCAAACATGGCTCACATCCCATAAACAAGTATAAATTTATAAAATATAGGATATCGCAAGGTTTCAAATCAAATACGCAGCTTAATAGTCACTACGGGACGGACCAAGTCACATTCCCTATCGGTGCACGCCCACACGCTCGTCACCTAGAATGTGCGTCACTTCATTTACCAGAACAATATCTAATACCGGGGTTTCATACCCTCAGGTTTAGATTTACAATCGTTACTTACCTCAAAACAACCCAAAAGCTACTCCGTGATGCTCTTGCCCCTCGAATCGGCTCCTAAAAGATCCGAGTCTATCACAAATCAGATCAATAACATCAAAATATTCTAGGGAGACGAACCCAATCAAAAAATATCAAAATTAAGCACAATTCCTTAAATTTGCCAAATCCGGCCCCCGGGCCCACGTCTCGGAATCCGATAAAAATTACATCATAAGAATCCTTATCCTCCCACTATGCGATCTCGGACCATTAATTGCAATCGCATATAACAATTCCTATTGCCTCACCAATAAGCCTAGGCAATCGCAGCCTCACCATTGCGATCGCATATAAGGAAACCAGACCAAGAAAATACAGCAGCAACATCAGTCCTTTTACGGCCAAAACATACTCTGTTCACCACCCGAAACACACCCGAGGCCCCCGGGACCTCAACCAAACCTACCAACATATCCCATAATATTATTCAAACTTAGGAGAGCCTTCGAAACACCAAAAACAACGCAAAAGACCAAAAATCACATCAAATTCAAGCCTATGAACTTTGAAACTTCTAAATTCCGCCAATGATGCCGAAACCATCCAAAACACGTCCGATTGACCTAAAATTTTGCAAACATATCCAAAATGACACTACGAACATGCTCCAACTTTTGGAATTCCATTCCGACCCCGATAGCCTATTTTCCACTGCCGATCGAAAATTGCCAAAAATTAACTTTCGCCAATTCAAGCCTAATTCTACACCGGACATCAAAACCACATTTCGAACACACTCTTAAGTCCCAAATCACCCAACAAAGTTATCCGAACCATAAAATCTGCATTCCGAGGTTGTTTACCAATAAGTCAACTTTCAATTGACTATTTCACTATTAAACCAAGATAAGAGACTAAGTGTCTCATTTCTCTCCAAAAATCGCTCTGAATCCGAGCCAATCAATCTAACACAACGTAATGAAGCTGAACTGTAATGACCCGAACGATTGTTTTGAGCTCTAGCGCGTCGTTCAACGGTTTGAATTCGTGAGCAGCTCCATTTCAGGTATTATGACCCGTGGGCATGGTCGAAATTGAATTTCAGGAATTTTAGAGTTGATTTGGAAAGAAAATTCTCATTTTATTATCTTTAGGTTGGAAGAATCAACTAAGATTGAAACTTTGAGTAAACAACCTCAGAATCAGGATCGGAGGGTTCCTGCAGGTTTGTATGATAATTTCAGACTTGGGCGTATGTCCGGATCGGGTTTTGGATAACCTGGGAGCGTATTAGCGTATATTATGGGAGTTAGCATTTTAGAAGAATTTCATAGATTTGGGATTGACGTGCATTTCAGTGTTGTTGATGTCCATTTGGGATTTCGAGTCTGAGAATAGCTTTGTATGGTGATTCTAGAGTTGGGATCGCGATCGGAAGTGAATTCGGAGGTCATTTTGAAGTCATTTGGCTAAAGATAGGAATTTGAAGGTTTTTGGAGAAATCCGACCGGAAGTGGAAATTTTGATATCGGAGTCCGAATGCGATTCTGGAAGTTAGAGCAGGTCTGTAATGTCGAATATGATTTGTGTGCAAATTTGAGGTCAACCTGATTTGATAGATTTCGGCATCGGATATAGAAGCTGGAAATTTCTAAGTTCATAAAGTTAGGACTTGGGTGCGATTCGTGGTTTCGATGTTGTTTGATGTGATTTGAAGCCGCGAGCAAGTCCGCAATATGTTTTGGAACAGGTTGGTATAATTGGATGGGGTCCCGGGGGCCGCGGGTGGATTCCGGATGGTTAACGGATCAATATTTGAAGTTGAAGAAAGCTGAAGGTTGTTGTCATCTGGTGTGACCGCACCTGCGAGGATTTGGCCGCAGGTGCGATATTGGGCTGGAGCTAAGGAGGCCGCATGTGTGGGAGATTTGGGCGCACCTGTGGAAGCACTTTTGCGATAAGGGGACCGCAGGTGCGAAAATCGGCCTGGGCAGAATGTTTTAAAACAAGGATTCTTGGTTCATTTTCTTCATTTCTTCTTTGGCTTAGGCGATCTTGGGAGGCTTCAAAGAGAGGATTCCTTAATGAAATGTCAAGGTATGTAACTCCTTCATGCTTCGAAGTTAAATACAAGATTATATGCATGTATTAGGCATGGAAATTTGTAGGAATTTGGGAAACTATTGAAGAAACCTAGAAAATGGAAATTGGATTTTTAGCCACGAATTGAGCATGAATATTTGAGTAAATTGTATATTGGAGTTAGTAAGGCTATGGGTAGAATATATATTCGAGAAATTTCGGATTCCAAGCACATGGGCCTGAGGGCATTTTGGTCATTTCACTGAGCGGTGTTGGAAAGTTTATAATTTGAAATTGTTGTGAGTATTAGGATGAATTTTCATTTATTTGCCGTTATGTGGTAGTTTCGGAGCATTGTGCAACGATTTGAGTCGTCGGAAGGGCTTGGAGGCCGGTTATGGAATCTCGGAGCGAGGTAAGTCTCCTTTCTAACTTTGTGAGGGGGAATTGTCCCCTAGGTGAATAATTAAGTATATGCTATTATTTTCGGGGGCTACATACGCACGAGGTGATGGGAGTCCATGCGTAGCTACTATTATGCCATGTCCGGGTAGCCTAGGACCCACTAGCATGCCTTACCTGTTGTACCTGTGATCTTGTCTGTGATATTAGACTGCTAATATAATCGAAATTGTAATTTATTGATTAAGGAAGATTAGAGTTTATTTTCTAAATCATCTAAAAAGAGAATTTATTTCCTTCGCGGGCAGCTGTATTTCCGAATAAGGTTGTGTTATTAAACGTTATATAAACTCGGCAAGTGAATTTCGAAAAAGGGATTTAAATACTATTTGTGTTTTTTTTAAAAGAGAAATCGATCATTTACTTGAGTATTTGTGTTCCCGACGTATTTGGGGTGGATTGTTGATTGTGCATGTCTGCATGTGACCGCTTCACAATTTACATTCCGCGAGCGGAGTATTATTTCCCCTACTCTCATGGGAGCGGGCCGTACGCCACGGCGGATTTAAAATGCACTTTTGGTACAGGATGTTCGATCCTCGGCAGTGCATAGACATGATTATTATATTGAGAGGTGCACTTATGGGACGGGCCGTTAGATCCTCGGCAGTGCACATAGAGGACTATTATATTGAGAGATGCACTTTTGGTACGGGCCGTTCGATCCTCGGTAGTGCATAGACATGATTATTTTATTGAGAGGTACACTATTGGTACGGGTCGTTCGATCCTCGGCAGTGCACAAAGTTGATTATTATGACGGCTCAGGCCGG